>PVIJ01004046.1:0-123654 GCA_004024925.1 Scalopus aquaticus | reverse complement strand
GGTGGGAGAGAGACAATCAGTGGGGGGGGAAGGGGGGAGGAAGGAGCCGGAGGGAGGGAAGGGAAAGGACACAAAATGGAATAGAAAAGAACACAAGGGACCATGGAGATGGATCACGGGTGAATTGGTGGTGGGCTACCCAAGGGGAATGCAAAATGTAAAAGACATAAATAACAATAAAAATATATATTATAAAAAAAATAATATATTCTTCATATATTTATATTTATGCTTTATAAAAATATTTGTCTTAATATATTGTACATGTATAATATAAATATATAATCATATATGTAATATACATAACATGTGTATATTGTATAAATGTGATGTGTTGTATATATATCAAATACATGCTTTAACATTTTATGTTCTACATATACATTTATATATAAACATATATTAATTAAATAACATAATTATATATACAAATATATATATTTAGATGTAAATATATTTTAAAATTACATATATAAATGGGAAGAGTATATTCATGTCATAAAATTCTAAGTTTAGCTTAGTAAGTATAAAAGATGATTGACTTTTTTAAATTGTTATTTATATTTTTTATATTGTGTTTTCCCCTTGGGTAACCCACCACCGGTTCACCCGTGACCCATCACCATCGTCCCTTGTGCTCTTTTCTTCCCCATTTTGAGCCCTTATCCTCCCCCTGCTTTGCTGGGTGTCTCTCTCTTGTTTGGTTCTGCTGTATTTCTGTTATAAGTGAAACCATTCGATATTTTTCTCTTTCTTTCTGGCTTATTTCACTGAGCATGATCCCTTCTAGTTCCATCCAGTTTGCTGCAAATTGCATGTGTTTATCATTTTTGAATGCTGAATAGTATTCCATTGTGTATATGTACATCTTCTTGATCCAATCAAAAGATGATTGACTTTTTAAAGCAAAATAATAGGAATGAATTGAATATATACTTGTAAAATATGGACAAGTGAAGTACAAAGGAGTACACTGAATTATACAATCATAGGTTCATACAGTTTCATGATATAGTATAATATTCTACTTTGTGCTAACTTAATGTATTGCTCATAATTTTTGAGGAAATAATAAATATATGAACATCAAGGAGTGTTAAGGGAGGTTGTCTTTCTCCTGCTTTTGTTTCTATGCATACAAAGTCCAGGTTATATTGTTAATCCGCAGCATATTATATTTTCCACTTTGTGTTCCTTAGGAAGCAATACAATTCAAAAGCTGAATTTCTCTGGCTTTCTGTTAGGATAATTAGCACAGGATTCACTGTAATAGTCAGAGGTAGAACAGGTCAGTGGAAAGAGTTTTGGGTTTAGAGTGAGAAAGCCTAGGATCCAAACTCTTGGACATCATATGACCTTGGACATTGTGTGATCTTGCTTGTGTTACTTAAACTTTCTGACTCAATTTTATCATATGTAAAATAAGGCCAATAATTCCCAACTGCACAGAATGATGGAGGCTTGGTAACTGCCAATTCCCCCAACCGCTTCAAACTCCAAATCTATTTGGCAAACAAGCAAACTTAGCTTGCTACTGTATATATTTGTTGCCTTAGGATCCCTGGAAATTTGACTTGATTCCCTTTCTATAAAAGTCAGGGAGTGATATTTTAGTTCAAAATAAGAAGCTCAAAGGAAAATACAAAAAACATTATTTGGGAGCTGAAAAGCCACATTTGAATGAGTGACAGCACACACAATGACTCAGACATGTACATTTTTCTACCGATGTTTCGGGGATCTCAAGGACGTGGGGGTAAATTCTGGTAATATAATAAGATGCTTAAGGCCCTAAAGGTCTTGAAGCACGTGAG
Organism: Scalopus aquaticus; assembly: GCA_004024925.1. NCBI lineage: Eukaryota > Metazoa > Chordata > Mammalia > Eulipotyphla > Talpidae > Scalopus > Scalopus aquaticus. The sequence goes on along the minus strand of PVIJ01004046.1, from coordinate 121,840 downwards.
GGGAAGGATTCATCCTGCCTGACTGCGCAGCCTGGCGCAGGAGCTGGGCGGCCTGAGGCCTGCAGCAGGGTGGCCCCTGGAAGGGGGGCAGGCAGGCCTATTTCGTGCCCTCTTTATGACTCCAGACACAGTCCTTGACCTTTCTGACCTTCAATTTTTTCCACTATAAGATGGAACAATGAAATTTGCCTTCTAGGGTTGTTACAGTAATAAAGAGACCAAGCATGTAAATTTAAAGCAAAGGTTGAAAACTAGAAAACTTTGGGTCAAATTTTCTTAGTCTGCACAATAAAGCATCATGTTTTCTAATTTTAAAAATGACTTGCCAATCATTTATAAATAGGAGATTTCACCTTTTCAAAAGCTATATTTCTGTATCTTGACAACCTGGAAGATCTCGTAAGCTTGTATTTCCCTAAAAGATGACCATTTAAAGCTAAGTAATAACTGATTTCCGAATCTAGGACTATTTTCTCCAAATAGTCATGCTTTATTGTCTGACTTATACTAAAGGCCAATTTACTCATTTTGATTACCTGCCTGGCCTACAGAAACTGTGTAGGGAATAGGTGAGTATTGGTAGACATCCTCCTTGTACTCCACCCTCCTCCTTGAGAGTCTCATGGGCAATGGGGTCGGAGGAGAGTACAACCGGGAGACTCACTTCCTTAAGAGCAGGACCGTTCTCCTAACCTAGCACTAAGCTCATTCTCCTCACTTTAAGAAAATAAATGAAGGGGGCTCAGCAGCCTTTTTTTGCCTCAAGACACAGACTTCTTCCTCAGCAGGTTGGAGTTACTGCTGGCTACAGAGGAACATCATGATATCCTGATGTATTAAATAAATGGAGAGCTATTTTCCAGATATCAATTCCCAGCTCTATCTCTCTGTTTCAGACAGAAGCCTTCTCTCTCTTTGAGCACCCATGTGAACTTTCTGCACCCCAGCTGTGGAGAGAGATGTGTGAACTCTCTGCTCCTAGGTTCAGGAGGAGGGTAGGAAATCAGAGGTAACCCTCCCACAGAGACACTTAAAACTCACTAGCCCTTGACTTGTTTCCAAATACACCCATGCAAGTCTTAGTAAAGACAGCCACAGCCCAGAGGGCCAGAGTCTGACTGTCCTCAGGATATTAGGAGCTGGGGGCGGGGGAGGCTCTGGTTTATGAAGGGGGGGAATGTTGGTAGGCTATGGGGAAGGCAGAATGGAAGCGCCTTTCCTTGGGATAAGTCTCTCTTCAGCAAATGAGTTTATTATTACAGCACAGGAGAACTGGAATGCATTTGAGAAGAAGTAAGGCAAATGGCAATTCTGCAGCTCAGACGCTGGCTCCCCGTGGCGGGTGATAGATGTATAAATCAGGCAGGTCAGGTGAGAGGGAGTCACTGGGAGCCAGCAGCAGGTTGGTTAAGATGAAAAGCATTCATAAATCCAGGGCTTCACCATCTGTCATCTATGATTAAAAATTGACTGGAGCATCTGACCTCCCTTTTCCCAGAGCAGTCAGCTATGGATGTCAGGGACAGCCAGGGTCCCCAAGTAGACATTTGGAAATGGCAAAGCAAAAGTCCAAGAAAAAGCCCTTAATCACAGTGCCCCTGGATCAGCTGAGAGCATGTAGGGCTGGAAGTGTGAGTCTTGGCAGGAAGCAATGAGCTCCAACTTCTAAAGACATAACCTTCCACACCTGGAAAACTCATACTCCCTGCCGGAAGAGATAAAGAAAAGTAGATCGTTCAGTCACCTTTACCTGCCTTTCCATGGATGGGGAAATAGAGGTCTGCAGAGAACAAACAGCCTCCTCACATTTCCCTCTTGAGTTGAAAGAAGGACTGGTGTTAGACTCCTGGCTCCAGGACTAGTATTCTTCATGATCTCTGGCTGCCTCCCTGGACCTCTTCCCCGACTGGCCTCAACATCCCCAAGCCATAAATACTAGGTAAAGGAGAGTTAGAGTTATGGGCCTTACCTCAGGGACTCTAATCACCTGACTTGATAAATTTGATTCACTTCTTAGCTTCATGAGGGCCACAGCTGAGGCCCATGTCGGTGACAGCCCCTAATCTCCATAATCTGGAATTCAAGCCTTCTGTAGGTAATTCACCCTAATAATAACTCTGTTTTTATTTGTTGACTGCCTACTATGTACCAAGCATTGGGCTAAGTACCATGTTTCATTTAACCCTCATAAAAATCCTACCAAGTGACCAGGCCTGCCTCAGAGATAGAAAAGCAAAAGTGTGTCATGACTTACCAAGCCCTCACCAGAAGAAAGCAAGAGGTGTCCCAGGTCTGCCCAGGGGAGCCCCTGCTCCGGTCCTTCTGTGGGCCCTCCCCCCCTGCCTCTCAGACACGCTCCTCCCGGCCAGCTGGATGGTGTTGCTCTCAATCATCAGAATAGTTTGTCAACCACACAGCGGACGCTTCTCACTACATAAAGACATCAAGAAGCCTGACTTCCTCCTCTCTCTTAACACCACCCTGATCACTAGCCATGATTCTCATCACTCCCACCTGCCAACGTTTTCCTCTATTCACCAAACTGCTCTGTCAGCAGCTCCCAACAGCTCAGTGGAACCCCCCCAATGCCACCTCTTCCCGGTCATTCTCAGGCATTCATTTTATTTTCTGCTCTAAGTCATAGGATTCTTATAAGGGCAGGTGCCTGCCTGAGAAGATTCTGTGAAGCACTACATGTCTTCAGCAAGAAAAAAGGAGGGAAGAGACAGCCTCATCACCTCAAGAGGCAACTTCTGCCAGAGCCAATGCGAAGTCAGAGGAGCAAGCTATTCATTGTTTACACATTCGAGTCTGACTCAGTTATTGGGCAAATGGAAGAGAAAGTAATTAGTTTTTTCAATGGCTCAAAAATATACCAGAAAAGGGGATGGGGTGGGCAGTGATGATTGTTCAAATCAGCAGGTTTGGGAGTTTAATTTCTTTGTATTCATTAAGCTTCAAGATCTCTCTGACATGCTTCATTATAATACAGAGGCCCAGCTGGAAGGGCCCTATTATCGAGTTACGAAAAAGATAAATTAGTGGAACAAAGGTTATTTGTTTCTTTAGCTGCTGTTTGAAAATTCTGGGCATAGATTTCTCTATCAAAGGGCAGAAAAATGAAAATATTTTTGTCCCTCTGTTAGATAGTATTAAGAAGAGAAAGCGGAATGTTTTTCCAAAGTGCCCTGACAATGTCCCTCAGCAGGTGAGCGCTGCTCTCCCAGCTCAAGCCCTCTCTAAGATCAATGACACTAGTAAGAGAGGTGGCCTGAGCTTCCTGGGGCTTTACACCAAGTGCCCTAGCACCAGTAGTTCTCAAAGTTACTGATCAAATGAGAAAGTGGTAATTTCCTTTGCCCATATTTCATTTCATCTTCAAAGCAGACAACTCGGTGCAATAGAAATCCCATGGCCTGGGGTTCAGTCCCAGCCCTCTGTGTTATACTGACCCGTCACTTCATATCTGAGCTTCTCTCCTGCTAACTATAAATAATATCCTGAGGATTATAGTGATGATATAAAACATTTTATATCATTACTATAGTTGTCATGCAAAATATATATTTATCGAAATTTATATCATCACTATATGTCATGAAAAATTATAGATATGTACCCCATAATGGGTTACAGCTCTTTTTTCCTACCCAACTTGAGACTGTAGTACTTGGTCATACTCTACAAAACACTGTGTTAGACAGTCATGTGGATTTCACCTGGGGAGAAGGAGGCTGCACACAAATCATGCAACTGCATTACAGAGTCCCAGGAGCTGCTTCTGGGAAGGCTGCACATCGCAATCCAGCCTTGCCTCAGATGTTCTTCCCTGAAATTCCTTTCCTTTGCCAATGGTCTCAGGATGTCCTTTTCCCTTTTGAGGATAACTTGCGAAGCCAGTACTACCATACAATCCCATCAATTTTGGACTGTACCTTCAAATTCTGCTAATAAAACAGTTACTGATTTGCCTACCTAGATTCTGACATATTCGAGTGTTCTTTCATTCAGAAGTTTATCAAAGCATTCCTACGGGGCCAACACTTCCCTTCAAGGAGGGTGGAGTTGCTGGTGGTGGTACTACAACTAGGAACATCGGGGAAAAAAATACTTTATGGCTCACTCATACCCACCAGAAATACAAGCAGTATCTACCTCAGAATTGCTTGCTGAAGCTCTGGGATGTGGAGAGAAGGCCCCTAAAATGAGAATAGCCTTTCCAGAAAGCACAGCAGCAACTTCTTGGGAATGACAGCCTCTGGCAGAGATTGCTCAAGGCTCATGGGCCTGGCAGTGGTAAATAGCCCAGATCAGAGGTGGTCAAAGAACCACTCTGCTTCAGGACCACACAGCAGTGGCGGGGCACCCTTGGTTTTTAAACAGTTTTTGGCTGGTGTCTTGATTAAGCTTCAAAGGGAAGAATGTTTGGAAATGAAAAAAATCAGGGATTTCTTTTTTGTAAAGAGTATTTTACACTGCAAAAGCCCTTGTGTCTATCTCATTTCATTAAATTCTCACCCCATCCATGAAGTGTATGTTACTTATCATCACTGTCTTACAAGCAAAGAAGAGAAGGTTCAGACAGGTAATGATTTGTAGGGCATTAGAGCGGACACAGGTTTTCACAACCAGATAACTCACCACTCTTGCTTCCAAACTTGCAGTTGTGTGTCCTCTCCTCCCAGCTTCAATTCGACATACACTTGTCTTGTCCAGTAACCACATGCTAAGAAAATAACCCCTGGAAACAGAGGGCTTGGAAATAGAATTTTTGAAACTTGATTTTCTTCTCTGTAAAAAGAATGACAATACCTTGGTAGTTGTAGGATTTCCATGGACTCAGATAAGTAAAAGAGCCTAAAATAGTATTTTGGTTCAGAGAATAAAATGTCCCTTCCTGATTGCTCTGAACCTGAAGCCTCAAGCTTTGGTCAGTGGTCTCTTCTTGGCTGGAAGTGAGAGCAGAGCATTGTAAATGATAGCTCCTCTCGCGACTCAGCTCAGCAGCTCTAGCTTCCCAGGAAGGATGGATGGGAACTGCACTCTGCCTGGAGCACAGACCCCGGTCTCCTGGTTGCCCCCAGGGAGGGCCACATCCAGGCCTGGCTGTGTGCTAATGGGCTAACAAAAAGCCCCTCAGAGAGGTTGGGCTCCCTTACACCCAACTTAGCTGCACATTTTCATCTTTTTTATGTGCTTGGGATGTTACACTAATTGTGATGGATATTCTCTTTGTGCTCACACTGAGGGGCGGATGATGAAGCCATAATGTAAGGTAATATGTCTATTAAAGATTTAAAATAACCGCCTGCTGGATGATTCCTCACTCTACTGGCATATTCAAGCTCCTTGGGAAGAAGTTGGTTCTAAATTAGAGAGGGCAATAGAGTAGGAAGGTAGGAAGGGACTCAAGGGATATTCTCCAACTTCTGGACTGTTGTCAAACTGAGTCTCTTCTTAATTAAGTAGTATCTATTAAAACTCACCGTGGACCAGGCTTCCACACTGGCTCTGGATACACATGGATATGTACGGTGGCTTTGAGAGTGTGGCTTAGGTGCAAGGTTAATTGGACTTAGTGGAAAAAGTCACAATACTTATGGAGTCACGGATTGTCTTTCTGCTGCCAAGACCATTGTTAGAGCCCTGAGTTATAACTATGTCATTACAAGTAGTTCCTAGAGCTGTTCCTAGAGTTCCTAGTCCCTCAAATCCCAGATGCACATACAGCTTGGACAAATAGGACCAGATGACCTCTCAGCTCTATTGATCTCTGAAATAAATCTGAAATAAAAGAAAAAGCTATAACTTTGGAGTCATTTGCATCTGCTCCTTGCCCAGTGGTTTCTGTTTTGTGGAAGAGCAAGACATAGTAGAGGTGTATGTACACCACAGTCAGAATCTCTGGCTACAGACTCTGGAGGCCTACAGGCTCACTTCAGGATAGATAGCAGGCCAGCACATAAACTCACAGGAGGGGATGGTAGAAGACTAATATCCAGACTTCAGTGTTAGCTCCAGCATGAATCTCAATTCTTCCTTCAAGGCTCCAATATCCTCTGACCATTCATAAAAGATATTGAGGACAGGTAGAAATGATACAGCACGTGGTTATAAAGTATTCCTGAAATAGAGAACCCAACAAATACAGACAAAATTATTCAGAGATATTTTAAGGCTAAATTCCTTAATTGAAAGAGGGAAATCCAGACTCTTCTCAGACTTCTCCAGAGCAACAGCCAGTAGAAATTAAAGGGCAATGCCATTTTTTTATTCTAGAATTAACAATTATAGAATACCTTTATTGTCAATAAAAGCCATGGAAATGTGGCACTAAATAGACCACAAAAAGACATTTATATGAAGAATGAGAGCTGAAACAGAAGGTAGAGGGCCATCTGCACAAACCCAGCGGGTATGTGTACAGGGTGTTGCTCAAATTTTTCATTGTGAATGGCCACAAAGGTACCACTAGTATGGATTTGGTTTTACTAACACATTCTAGCAAATTTGTAAATCCACAATCCATGAATTGTGAGGATCAACTACATTAGCAAAGTACTTCTTAATCTAGATAATCTTCCAGGCACTGAAGTTACAGCAATGAACACAAACAGCAAAAAAAAAAAAAAAAAAAAAAAAAAAAAAAAAAAAAAAAAAAAAAAAAAAAAAAAAAAAAAAAAAAAAAAAAAAAAAAAAAAAAAAAAAAAAAAAAAAAAAAAAAAAAAAAAAAAAAAAAAAAAAAAAAAAAAAAAGAGAGAGCAAAAAATAGCTCTTCTCTCATGGAGCATTCATTCTGAGGAGGATGAGAGACAATAAATATAATAAACATAATAATCTCTTTATAAAAGAGGCAGAGTTAAGGGAAATACAATTTTAGATTGGGTAATAGATCTTAATGAGAAAGTGATATTTAAACCAAGATTTGAAGGCGAAGAGGAAAAAGAAGCCTTATAGTTACTGAGGAGATGCTTCGGGAAGAGAAAGCAGCCAGTACACAGGTCTAGAGGCCTGAGCTATTTGAGAAACAACCATGAAAGGATCAGAGGGGCTACAGCAGAATAAGAAAGTCACAGGAAATAAAGTCAGACCCAGTGATGGGGTTCATATTGTTAGTTCTCACCATATATTGGCTCTTAGGTGTAAACATGGAGCTATTGGAGGATTTTGAGTCTCTGAGCATAGGGATGAATTGCTCTGGCTGCTGTATACATCAAGGATAGACTGTAAGGGAGTAGCTAATAGTGTGAGCAAGGAGACTTAGGAATCTATTACAAAAACCCAGGCAAGATCAGGATGGTGGCAGAAGAGTCAGAAGATGGGGTCAGATGCTGACCATGTTTTAAATGAAGCGCTACCACGATATCATGACAGGTTGGGGGTGGAATCTGAGAGAAAGAAATCAGGGCTGAAATCCTGTTTTGAGTCTGTTCAAATGGAGGGATGAGTTGCATGAGCTTTTATTGAAAAAACAAAATGGGAAGAAGGTTTTGGGAAGATCAGATCATTTGGACATGTTAAGTTTGCATTTCTTTTAAGCGACAATCTTGAATAGGCGGTTGGATGGAGTTAAAGAGCAAAATCTGTGTGGGGATACAAGTTATCAGCACATATATGGAATCTAAAGTTATGGGATAAGATGAGATCACCTTGGAAGTGAGTGTAATAGAGAAGAAACAAGGTCTAAAAATTGAGCCCTGAGGCACTCCAATAATAAGAGACAAGGGAGAAGAGAAGGAAATAGAAAAAGAGATTGAAATATGACAAGGAAGTCTGGAGTCAAATCAAGAGTGTGTGGTGTTTAGGAAGCCAAGGGATAAAAGTGTTTTCAGGAGTAGGAAATGAATAACTGAAATGCTTACAAAAAGGTCAAATGTCATCAGCTTTAAGAATTGATTATGGATTTAGCAACATTGAGGTCATTGTGACCTTAAACAAACAAGAGTAGTTTTGGTGGAGTGGTTGAGAGGGAAGTCTTGTTTGACATAAGATTAAGAGAAAACAGGAGGACAAGTATTGGAGATAGTGGGTAGAAACAAATATTTTGAGGAATTTTGAAGTAAAGTGCAGCAGAGAAATGGGAGAGATGGTGGAATCAAAAGATATTTTTCGAAGGTGAAACAGGTTTATCATAGAATTACGATGGCAGTAACCCAATAGAAAGGGAATACGCATGGCATGAGAGCCAGAGAAGAGGATGACTGGAACGTTATCTTTCCGTAGGTGAGAGCAGTAAATTTTATGCATAAATGGCTTTAGAAAGGAACATGGCAAGTTCATGTCTATTAACACTTGGGAAGGTAGGGTTCATGGGTGTAGATGCCAGAAGGTATATACATGGGGTGGAGTATATGGAAAGCCCCTCAGTGATTGCTTCCAGTTTATCTTTGAAGTAGGAAGACTTGTGGTCAGCAGGGAATAATGATGAAGGGACAGGTATTAAAGGTTTTAGGAGAAGCAGTGTATGAAATGTAATATAAAGCCAGGAAGCATGGTGGTTCAACTGCAGATCTGGGGCCATAAATGGATAGTAAGATTATCAGCATGGTTGTATGTTTTTCTCTATTTAGGGCTGGCCATATGGGTTTAAGTGCAGAGGAGAGCTTGTTTAGGGTATTGGTTCTGTTAAGGGAGAATTAAAATGAGGACCAAGGAAGTTGAGAGTATGCAAAACTGGTAACAAGGATTATAATGTATTTTCAGTTGAGTACATTGGGTTGTAGCAAGAGTTTGTTGAAGTCAAAGTACAAGGTGGATTACGTTGGACTATGAATAAGGACAGGGCATGAGATCAAGCGGTAAAGTAGAATAGAGTATGCATTCACTGGACGAGAAGAATTCAAAGAACTAGGAGATGAAAAGCTAGAAGGATTATATATGATATGAAAATCAATAAACATTGACAGAAATTGAGCTGGAGAGAGGAACAGTGAACCAGAAATGAAAATCATTGAAAAAAGGGGGGGCCTGACTCTAGGATTAGGAGTAACTGCTGTAGGCAAGAAGAATGGGTGGCATAGTCTGAAGATGTAAGATTTTGTTAAAAGGGAAGAAGAGGGGGAACAGTGAGGAGGAGGAAGAACTTCTAACTCATCCCCACACTCAACAGCACAAAGGATGAGGGGTAATCAATTGCCACCATTCTAGAGACTTCCAGAAAAGCACTGTCTGCTGAAGAGGACCTTGTTTCAGTGTCCAGATCTGGGATCCCGGAACCCGAAGGGAGAGGCGCAATTAACGAGGCACAGAAGGGTCAGCTCAGCAAGGATCTGACAATCTTTATTTAGTACTTATGCTTAGGTAAGCAATTACCCACAAGCCATTGTTACAGTAACAATTGTTATGATATTTTAAATTTCCTATAAGGAAGCAGCATTTATAGCAAGAGTAAAAACACAGACATTGTTTACAAGAGCACCACCAGCAACATATTAAGGAGGCAGTCTCTGATTCTCTGTGTCCTGGTTTTGGTTATACAATTGGGTTAGATGTAGACACAGGTCTACGGTTATTCTAGGCCTAAGCTGCAGCTGGCATAAGCAAGGTCATCATGCGGGCCGCGCCTCCACACTGACTACCAACTGCTCTCCCCTTGGAAGGGTCACACCGGCTTAGTTGTGCCAAGTGTTACACTGCTTGGTTATGCCAGTGCTCCCAACATTTCAGTAAAGGGAGAATTCAGATAATTTAGGATGCAGGTGCTGGTATACTGTAAGTTCTAGCAGGCACGGTCAATATTCAGGGGTAGGGGGCTGGGTGGGCATGGGTTCAGGGAAGGCTGAGATGCCAGTGGTAAGGCTTGATGCCTCTTTTGATGATTTACACAAACATAAATGATGAGGTGGGATCGAGGCAGACAAAGGTGGCCCACCTGTGTTGGAGGTAGCTAGGAATGACATCAGAGAATCCTTCCCTATTCTTGTAACAAAGGGTGGAAGGTCTACTGGACCTTATCCCCTTAACATAAAATTTTATGGAAAATAACCTGAGGGGAATTTGCATGAGGAGGTGAAATGATGCTTAAAGAGCATAATGGAGGGTGATCCATACAGACATAGGTGAACAAGGTGAGCCATGGCAGTGCAGGCAGGTAAGGCCTTTGTCAGCTGGGGTTTCTGGGGAGAGGAAGAGGCTGCCAAGGCGGAGAGGCACACCTTGGAGACCTCGTAGACCAGTCATGCTTATGTGCTCTTGCTCACCTCCTGCCTGAAAGATTTCTGTTTACATATTCTGTTTAAATTACATTATTTTCTGTTTCTATTTACTTCTTCTATTTGTGTCTCAGTTTTCAAAAATGTTAACACTAAGATGGAAAGAGTTTTATGATGACAGTATCATTTTTCTCAGTTCCTTCTATAGGCTAATCACTTGGTGATCTATTAGTGAAAATTATTTTCAGAGATCTATAACCTGACATTTGATTAGATTGTTTGCTTTTGTCAAAGGGAAAGAGGTAGAAATCACATTGAGTAGGAGTATGTGTGTTCATTTTTACTTACCTACATTTAAAAAAAATTATTAAAATCATTCATTTTCTCAAGACTTGGGAAGAATGCCAATAAGAATGCCAAAGTTATTTAAAAACTCTTAATTGTACCCATTTTTTCCCACTTAGAGTCACAGTGTTTAGCATAATATACTACGATAGAAATGGAAAAAAAATAAAATATTGCTAATTTCAATACATCTTTGACAATACAATCTTTTTCAATAAAATGCCTTTATCTCATCATATCCTTAACATTTAGTTTGGCTAATTAAGTGTAGAAGGAAGTGTCTGCCAGGTAACCTAATTAGAAACATCATTCATTACTACCGAACTATCAGCCCATCAAACTTTCTTTCTGTCATGAAATGTCTGACTTCATTTTTCAATCCAAATGGATAGATTAATATACATTTTAGGAACATTATAAAAATTCACTGAGTAATACATTGTGGAATTTGTATTTTTAAAGAAAGATTACTAACAGTCAAATCAAAATTAAACTGATAAAGATAATACAATCTATTTTTAATTTATGAAAACAGTAATAAAACTACATGCTGTTTCTCATTATTCTGAAATTTGTAGCAAAAGCAACAGGTGCTATCTATTAAGCAAGAAGTATAAAACTCATGGTAGTGTGTGTATGCAGGGATTGAATCTGTTTTCAGTTTTTGAAAGTCATTAAAAAATATGTATACCACTTCTGAAATAATGCCATTCATTTTGTGAGACATTGGGATCAAGATTTTCCTATGTGTAATAAAAGGCATGAGCTACTAAAAACAAGTTGGTGTTGCAGGTAGAATATCATTTTATTTTTTATTAATCAGTTAGAAAGTACTAAGCAATCCATAAGAAAAAAATAAGCTGTGCACTGAATAAAAGGAATAAATACTTCATCTTACAATTTGATAAAATAGATTTTGACTAACTTATTGGGTTACACATACTGAATTTAAAAGAAATCAGGTAAAGCTTTATCCACAGGTTTTATCATTTGGTAGCCTGCAAAAACATTCCTATTACATTTAATAGAGTCTGTGTCACTAGCCTGTAATGTTTCAGCTGTTCCAAGGAGCTTTTATTTTGACATAATGACACTTTCCAAGGATGAGTATTGAGACTAACTGAACATAATTGCTTGTGATTAAATTTGTGGAAAAAAAGAGACATTTTTTAGCATTCAATATTTCTCAGCAATTCTCTCTTTGCATTGCTCCCATCAAAGTCACAGCTTGGAAGAGGTGAGGTCATTAAACAGAATTGTCATCACTTCTATTGTCTACACCCTCCCCAAAGGGGCAAACACATCCAGTTTCTATCACTGCCTTTCATCTCTTAGAAAAATGTACAAAATCAATAAAAGGAAGCTGTCCTATGGGTTTCTGTGCTTTCACCTGGAGAGGAGACTTGGCTTCCAGAGTTGTCTATACCCTAGAACAGTGACCAGAGTGAATATGAGAATAACCAGTGATTTGGCTTTAGAACATGGGAAAGGGCTTTTATGAAATGGGCAGTAGGAGGGAGAGCAGAGACAACCTACATGACACCAGAAAGTGATGGAAGGTGAAGATCTGGAAATTAATTCCCTGAAATCCCCTAAAACCATAAATTCCCTTAAAACCATCAGTGCAGTTATCCTGAAACTAAAAGGTTGGGATCGCTGAGGCCACAGACTTACCCCATTCTTCAGAGGAAAAGTTGATTGTGCTGAAAAGTGGGGTCATGGAAAGGGGACCAGGTCTAGCACAAAGGAACATGGCGCAACTCAGGCTCTTTTTCACCTCCCACTGGCAGCCTCTGCAGCTGCAACCCGACGCTTTGTTTTCCTTCCAGGTTCCATTACCCGTGTGTGATACAGTGTTATAGTGACAAGGCGCTTAGGGGAGTGCACACAGGGCACACGAACCTATAGATATGGGCACCCTGACCCAGAAGCAGGAGATCACAGGGACTAGCAGGCTCAGTGGCTGCCTGCCTGCTTTCCTGCCTGCTGGTCTGTATTAACGGCGTGTCAGATATGCCTAAGGCTCCAAGGTTCCTTTTCCGTTTGCCCGAATAAACAATGAAACTGCTAGGCCTGGGACAGTTGCACAACGTCTAGGAACCTCAAGTCTTTAGAGTGTCTGTAAAGCAGCAGCTCTCTAGCTACCTCCACTAGCCCCATTTGTTCCTGGGGTGCAGTGTAAGAGAAGGGAATAAAATGGAGATCAGATCTGAGGTGCGATGGGGAAGCAGAGAAAAGTTCTTGGAGGAGAAAAATCAAAACAATGGAGCTAAAAGTTCAAATTAGCGCCCCGATGTCTTCTCTCCCCTGGTCAGCACCAGGTAGGACGCACAGACGTCATAACAAGCGCAAAACAAACAAGGGCTGAGTTGATTACAATCAGGGACTCCACAGGGAAAGGGGACTCCTTCAGGCCCCTTCATCCAGGACCCAACTTTCCTGCTGCTTCTGGGAGGTGATGACTCCTACATCTCAGGTCCTGCCTTCCTCCCATGACCAGAGATCATCTGGACTCTTTGTTTTGCTTCAGCTCATCCCAGAAAACAAACATAAATTGCACCCTCTTTTCCATGGCAGTGGTCAATGATAATGATGATGTCCACTTAGTCACTAACCATGTGACCTCAGCAATCATTGCTTGACACTGGTCACGACAGCCCAGACTCCTTCTCACTATGAGGGGGTGAGGGGGCACAAGGATGCGCTTTCAGGTCTTGCCAAGATGCCAGGTGTGCCAGGAGGCTATGGGTCTCACCCCCAAGGCCCTGAAGTTCACAGATGGAGTATCTGGCTCAGCCATGTTCTATTTTCCAAAGAAGCGCAGATCACGCAGGCTGATCTTTGTATTTTGAAAAGCAATGGAAAGGGACTTCCCAGTTGATTGTGAAGTGGGGGTGGACAACCAGGGAATAAGGGAGGGAGTATGACATAATCTTAGTCAAGGAGAAGCTCCAAAAACTCCACACATTCACCCAAAAGGATAGGAGGGGAGTGTCTTTTCCTGGTTGCCATAATAAAGTCATGGTAGAACTCAGCAAGGGAAGCCAGAGCCACGAGGCAGTAAGTCCTGTTCATGCAGCCACTGCATATCCCACTCTTGGGTGCTCTAGGACCAGGAGATGGGGCCACTGCCCTCACGTTCCTTAGAGCCTCCTTCCTGGCTTAGTGTGGTCTCAAAATTCACATGGCTATCTCACCATGAGCACATTTTCCAGTATATTCTGATTTGTATGTTTGTTAATATACCTGTGCACACCTACTATTGGAGTGATACAAATGGATGTGTGTCAACGTGACCATCTGCATGTACATCTGGTGCATACCTGCATATGTGTACAGTTGCATGTGGGCATATGTATATCTATGCATCTCTGTGTGTGACTGAGTGTAACTGCATGTGCTCTTGTGCCAATATATGCAAATGAGGTACTTGTGTTTCTTTATATTGTCACACACCTGAGCATAAAAGTTTCCATGTACAGGTCTGCTTATATATGTGGAAGTCCTTCAATCCACCTGGTAAACAAACCTCGCATGGTATCTACTTATCCAGACAGGCTATCAGAGAGATAATTACATCTGTGCCTGAGAACAAAACAGCTTTGGTGTCATCACTTGGTAATCCCTCCCCTGCTGCCAGTACTTAGCTGGTTCCCTTAATCACCACAAAGCAGACCCCTCCCCGTCCCCCCAGGCAATGTCCAAGGGGCACTGGGGCTCTCTGGCTCTCAAGCTCACTGTGCAGCTGTCCTTCCTCCCCAACCCCCACAAAAATTATTTCTTTGGCACATCCTCTAATTAGCCTCAGAAGAGAACATGAGTTTTCCTTCTCTTCCATTCTTCACCCTCCTCTTGCCCGCCCTTAGCCTGGTTCTCTCCCAGTAAGTTGTCACTACAGACCACACTACACAGGCAGGTACAGGGAGGGCTTGGTCCATGCCTGGTGGCAGCTGTCGGGCAAGAGCGTGAATCATGGGCAAACCAGAGCTTCTGATGGAGGGACACTCTTTCAGTTGGAGGGACAACCGACTTTAAGAAGGGAGGAAAAACCTAATGTGACAATCGAGGCGGTGTGGGAAGCACCGCACCCACTGGGGCTCTTACCACCGCTTCTGCGTGACCTGTGGGAGCACATGCAACACCTGTGCTCTCTCAGTGGGAATTAAAAGCAGAGGAAACGGGGTCCAAAGTCATAGACATGCACAGGACGGACTCATGAGGCTGGGGGAAGGTGGTGGGGAGGGCAGAGTTGGAAGTGAAAGGTCCAACACTGACTTTGTGTTAGTTCAGAGAATCTGAGCCTTTGAACCAAATATTAAGAAATGAAACGAGTGTTTCATGACACTTTGGTTGTATAGATATTGTCTGTAAAACTCTTCTGGTCCTGGGGAAGCCCCTGTCTTGACGTCTTTCTGCAATTGCCTCTGTCATGCTTGCTGGTAAAAGGTCAGCTCAGCTGCTGCTGGTTGAGGGAGATGGAGCTGGCAGCCCTGGCACTTCCCTGGACCCGCAGTTCTGACACTTGGCTGAGCCCAGCCATCACCGAGAGCGTGGTTAAAATGCATGTCCAAGCCCCATGCTCCCAGAAATGGACTCAAAGCTCTAAGAAGGCATCAGGAGGCACCCAAAGGATTCAGAAGCTGGTGCGTAGAGTGACTGTTAAAAACCCTGTATCTGGAACATACCCGTGTGAGGGCCTGGGGGGGTTCCCGAGGGCACAGCGTCACAGTCTGTTCTCAAGTTACTAACAGGCTTCATCGCACAGGAAATACACACAGATGAGCACGAGCCCATCACAAGGGGCCCCACGTAGTTGTGTGCTGAAGTCACAAACTGCTGGAAAGGAAGAAGAGCCAGTGCCGACTGGCACAGGAGGCTTTCGGGGAAGGCTGGACTTCATCTGCATCCTGTGAAGTTGGAGGGCTCCTGAAACTGGAGGAGGACAAGGAAGCTGTGAATGTTCAAAGGAAGTTCCCGCAATCCTGATGAGATTATCCAGCCTGGAGCGAGGGGATTTTCAATGTGAGCAGGCCCAGGTGAGAAATTCTCATGTCTTACCTAAGCCAAATGATGGAGAAACATTTTCTGTGCTGGTGCCCTTGTTGCAGTGAAGTTCCTGTGAACTGGGATCCAGGGGAGCCAATTTGCATGCAATTTATTGAATGAAGCCTTATTTATGAATCACCTATAATATGCCAGCCATTGTGATACAGGGGACATGATGGCAAGCAGAAAGGAGCTTAGCCTGTCTGCTTACTTACCCTTTGTGGGAAAGTCCTAGTTACCCAGTGGATACCAGAGGCCAGTCCTTCTGCAGTGGGCACAACGGGAGCATACCCAGGCAGCACGATTGCATTCTAAAAAGCCCATCTTGAGACTCTATTGTGAAAATATTTTGCTTTATTAAAAAAAAAAAAAAAGCAATCTCATATAGGTGAAGCAAAATGACTCCTACAATTATAGGCTTCATATATTCCTGCAAAAATTGAGACAGAAAAATAAGTCACTTCACTTACCTTTAAGTAGGAGCAAGCACAGTGCTGTGTTGCTCTTCAATTGTCTAGCTAACTGCATAGACTTTCTCCCACTCTATGTATTTGAACAAATACACACACAAGCATTTATTTCTCTATTTTTTATTTAAGAGCCCTTGTGAGTTTTTTCATATAGCTGTCTTTCATTAGATTATAGAGTCCTCAAGAATAGCAAGAGTATGTTTTAGTTCTAATACCTCCCACTATTGCAAATCTTAGGAAGGAAAGTGGTTTAGAGAAAGAATCACTAGGCTCCAGCCCTAGTTCTCTATTCAACTGGCATTGTTATCAACATGACTTTGATAAGTTATTTCACCTCTCTGAGCTCCAATATTCTCATCTGTACAAGATTGTTGAATAGATCAATTCTAATAATAGTAATAACTATGACTGCTTGAATTCATACAATATGCCAACCATTTTACATATGTTCTTCCTAATTATCAAAAGTAAACCTCAGAACTATGTTCAATTTGCAAATGAGGATTCTGAATATCAAAAAGTTAACTTGGTCAAGGTCACACAAATATTAGGTAGCTAAGGTAGGACCGCATGGCTTTAAATTCAGGCTCTTGGGCCTCACTGGTGGCCTAGGGATTAAGTCTCAGAGCTATCACCACTATGGCCTGAGTTCAATCCCTGGCCAGGGAGCTGACCAGATGGCGCAGCAGACCTCTCCTGTCTCGCCTGCTGCTCCCCTCAGCAGTGTACTTCAGTCGATCTGCCTGTTCTGCTCCCCACTTATCTCTGGTGCATCCTCTGACCCCCTGCACTTCTGGACCTTATCCGAGTTCTTCTACACACACATACACACACACACTCTAAATTAAAAAAATAAATTAAAAAAAAATAAAGGTCAGGCTCCTTTCTGTACACCACATAGCTGAGGCCTTTCCTCTTCCTCCACATGATCACATGCCTTCTGACATCAGGCCACCTCAGAGCCCTGCTTCCACCACACACAGGAAGTTCAGGGGTCAAGCAGCAGAACTAGACTGTCCACCGCAGCACCCAGCTCTCTGGGAACTCAGAGGGAGTTTGGCTTTTCTCAGAGGAGGTGCTCTCTATTCCCATCTCCCTGCCTGTCTTCCATTCCATACTCAGATAATCTCTTGGAAATTATCTCTCTAATGCATGTGTTTATTCTCAGTCACTCAGGTGATCTAAGAACAAGTCAAATATCCCAACCCTAAGTATGTCTGGGTTTAGGGGAAGCTGGTGGGGGTTAAAGATTATTGCTTTCCATAAACTTAAATTTTCATCAGCACTTGGAGATGCAGTCATAGCCAGTACCAGTCTCCACCTCCACACCAAACACACACTCAAAGACAAACACAAAATTTTGCTGGGACACACTCACATACATTCCCACAAAGAATTATAATAAGGTTTGTAGTCTCAAAGCATTTATGATTTTTTTTGTTTGTTTATATAGCCTAGGATGGTGGTCAACTTTCATGAACCAAAAATCAAAATAAATAATCCAGCACATGGCAGCACGAACAGAAATTTTTGTCGTCATGATATCCCCAAAAATGTGGCTATGCAGAGTTATCCTAACAGGGGAAAAGGAGAAAGTCTCTCTCTCTCTCTCTCTCTCTCTCTCTCTCTCTCTCTCTCTCTCTCTCTCTCTCTCTCTCTTTCTCTCTCTCTGTCTCTCTCTCTGTCTCTCTCCCCTTCCCTCCCCAACCCCTCACTCTCTCCCCTGTTGTGCTGCACCTGTGTAAGAGTTCAGAATCCAAAGTAGATGTACCAAAGACAGGGTTATCTCTTTCCTAGGCCACCTACAAACAAAGATCGTGAAAACTTTAAGCCATGTCTGTTCAGGGATCTAGTTTGATAAACTATTTTTAGTTCTTCTTTTTGACAATGTACTCAATTTAGCTGCTATACATTGTTTTTTCCACTCTGACCAAAAATAAGGATAATCTTAGGGGAGGGATGGGTTTTCAGTAGGTTCCCTAGTTTCTCTAGGGAAACAAGCCACTGGTAATAGAGGCATCGTGAGCCAATGTGCGTACCAGAAGAACAAAAGGAGCAGAACTGTTGCTGCCTTAGCCAAGCAGTCAGAGCCCCAAAAATTTGTTCTAAAGTTCATATGGGATCTTAAGGATTCCAAATAGTCAATACAATCTTCAAAAAAAGAAGAACATAGTTGGATGTTTCACACTTCATGATTTGAAGACTCACTACAAAGCTAAAATAATAAAAAAAAGTGTAATACTGAATTAAGACAGACACATATAGATCAATGGACTAGCACAGAGAGTCTAGAAATAAGCCCTAACATATATGATCAAACGATATTCAACAAAGCTGCCAGGACCACTCAATGAGCAAAGGATAATCTTTTCAACAACAGATACTGGGAAAACTGAATATATATCTGCAAAAAAAATGAAATTAAGCCCTTACCACACACCATACAAAAGTGGTTCAAAGCTAAAAAGCAAAACTATTAGTCAAAAAACATAGGAGGAGAAAAGCTTTCAAGACATTGAATTTGGTAAGAATTTCTTGACTATACCAAAATCACAGCCAGTAAACAAAAAAAGAGAATTGGAATACAACAAAATTTAAAATTTCTGTGCATCAAAGGACACTTTAAACAGAGTTAAAAGGCAACCCACAGACTATATACTTAAAATGGCTAAGATGGTAAATATCATGTTTTGTGTTTTTCACTACAATTAAAAACATTGTCTATCAATAGAAGCAAAGCAATCCAAAAACCAACAAGCACTGAGAGAGGTTAGGGAATTGAGAAAGATTTAGGGGATAATCGGTCAAAATAGGCTCCATAGGAGATATGTGGATAATTTCAATGAGAGAATGAAGAGACACATGAGCATTCCAGGCAAAGTAAAGGATGGAATGGAATGAGCATAGCCCATAGGAGAAAAACAGACAACACCAGTGCAAATGTGGAGAGCAAAGCTATAAAATTGGGAATGAATGAGGAAATAACCGTAGGATGGGAATATGGAAACTGAGAACCCCAGCCTTCAGTGACTCCACACTCGCTGGCCTGGCCTGCTCTTCTCTGAGTAATGAAGGACTCAAGGAAAGATGAGGACATATGTGTGGAGTCCATCATAAAGCCTGGAAGAGGGAAGAGAGAGCGAGAAAGAGAGAGACAAAGACAGAGAGACAAAGAAGCAATACTAGTATATCTGACATCTCAGATTGTGTTTTAACCTTCTTCTCTCTATAAAACAACATTATTGGGCCTCCCTGGTGGCGCAGCAGTTGAGCGCTGCACTGTGGAGCTGTCGGCAGTGGTGATGAAAGGTCGATGCCCAGCCAGGGAGATTCCCACATGGCGTGGCAGACCTCTCCTGCCTCGCCCGCTGCTCCCCTCAGCAGTGTATTTCTGATCTGCCTGTTCTGCTCCCCACACTGTCTCTGGTGAACCCTCTCGCCGCCCCACACCTCTGGCCTGTACCCCAGCTTGTATGTATAAGTAAATAAATAAAAAAAAAAACAACATTATTTTCAGCAGTTGTAACATATGAAATAAATATATTTCATGAATAATCAAAATTTGGATTTGTCAAATAAAAATTGTTGAATTTTCAGTTCTTACTCCATTTTACTATTTTAAATTACAACCATAACAATGCCAAGGGGTCAAGTAGAATGACAAAACTGATGGTTCAAGTTATGTTTCTTTATCTTTAAAATCACTGTGCTATTATTCTTTATTATTCACTAGTTAAACATAAAACTGTGAACTTTCACCAACTGTGTACTGGGAACAAGTTTGTATATTCTCTAAATATTATATATTCACTCAGTTCACATGTATTAGGGGCCAACTGTTTAGCTGGGAGTTCTACAAATTATCTTTCATATGGAATACATTTATTAAAAGTAATAGAAATGCTCTGCTTTGAAGCTCAAATATATAGTGTTAAAACTCAAAGTAACTGTAACAATTACTTAGAATGTAGGCCAACAAAAGAATTACTGGAGGAAAGAGTACTTTATCACTGCTTTTAATTAGAATTGCCAATACATGGTGATAACAAAATGTTGATCAACTTTTAGTCAGTGTTATTTTTATTTTTAAATTACTATAGAAAATATATCTCATTATTGCCTATACTCAGGGCAGGACACTGCCCCAATCCCTTGGTACGAAAATCAAGGGAAAACTAATTAGGTGTGACAAAAGAGGAGTGAGTTAATATTATAGGGTCTCCCTGGTGGTGCAGTGGTTGAGCGCTGTGCTGTGGAGCTGTCGGCAGCGCGCACTGCGAGTTCGAGGCCCGGAATCCCACATGGTGCGGCAGACCTCTCCTGCCTCGCCCGCTGCTCCCCTCAGCAGTGTATTTCTGATCTGCCTGTTCTGTTCCCCACTCTGTATCTGGTGAACCCTCTCGCCGCCCCACACCTCTGGCCTGTACCCCAGCTTGTATGTATAAATAAATAAATATTTTTTTAAAAAAAAGAGGAGTGAGTTAATATTATAGCGAACTTCCACCATTCAAAGCAACTTTTACACCCGGTACCATTTCTAAGAGAGAGCAATCCGATGGCATTGGGGTAAGTTCCACTTGAAAGTTTTCTCAATTCATTCAGCATAGTACATAATTTTCTGGCTAGTTCCTGGACTAATAGTCACAGCAGGGAAACACATATAGCAAATTCATTTTTTATGCTTTGATTTCCAAAGCTAATGGTTTATTTAACTAGCAGATTATTTCTTATTTCTGAAGCTAATGATTTATTTAACTAGCAGGTTACTTTTTTTTTATTACAAGACTATAATAGGCTGAAGTTTTGTTTGGATTTCATAAATTGAAATTCACAGAGCTTGTATTTCAAAACAATATGTCAAGTTCAGTGCATTCTTACACAAACCTTTCTAATCAAGGCATAAGGAATAAGCTTTTATTTGCAAATAAATCTGCAAACAATCATCTTGTAGGTGAGAAGAATAAATATACACATAATAATTCTACTAATGTTTAGTACAGGGACATGTGCTGAGGGTATTAGATACATAGCTGAGTGAAATAAAGCTTCTTATTTCACAAAGTTCAAAGTCAAGTACAGGAGGCTGACATGTAAAGACTGAGTAACTACCACTACCACCACTGCCTCAACAACAAAATCAGAATTGTCTGGGCCTGCTTGGCACTTTTCAGAACGCTCTTCCATGAATCCTCTAAGAGTAACTGTGACTGCCCCAGGTCTCAAGGAATCATATCAGCTTCCTGGCTATGTGTCTTGGCCAGTTCTGATGCTTCTGGAGCCCATTCCATTGACTGCTGCCACCCCTTCTGACTGATAATTATTTAAATTCAATTTGACACCTAACTCAGGGTCTTTGAGAACTTCCATGATCTACAGCATGTCTGCCTACATAGTCCCGATCTGCCTCCTAGGACCCCTACCTAGGAACGGTGCCATAAAGCTCAGTTATCGAGAGGAATTCACACTTGGCATGTGTGATGGGTCCAGTGAAAGATGACAATACAGTTGTGGGGTGGGGAGAAAGTGGTTAAAAGAGATTTATGGCCGTCTCTATGCAGCCATCATCAGTAATTCCACCAAAATCCAGCACATATTTATTGAGCATCTAATGCACCAGGCAATGTACTAAACTCTGAAGATTTAATGTTAATAAAAATGTGGATGAAGCTCCCCCCCAGTGGACATAGTAGTCTTCATGGAAGTCAAATATTAAGGGAGCCACTACAGATATTCTATTACCAAAGGGACAGCCAGGCTACAATAGAAACATAATCCAGTGCTGATTTGATTTATGCTGGGGGTTGGAGACAGAAGGTCCTCTCAAAGGAAATGACATCTAGGCTGAAATGTGAAGTTAGGTGAAAAGGACAGTAAATGTGAAGGAAACAGCAAGAACCAGAGATTGTGACGTGTTTGGGAGAAATGCAGGAATTCTATCATGAATGCAGCTAGAAACCCAAAGGGATCATAGTACTAGATTATGCTAACGAGGTTAACTGAGGATGAAGGTAATATTTGAACTAGGTATTAAGTTACAGATAGAGTTCAGTTGGTATGATAAAGGAGGGAAAATACTGCAGAATGAAAGTAAGCTTCACATGCATAGGTGTGTGTGCATATAGAGTTCCACACCATGTTGTAGTAGCAATCAGTGGTTGGGTACCACTGGAATGTTTGGTACAGTGGGGAAGAATGAAATTAGATAAGTAGGCAGAGATAATATCCTGAAGTATTTTGATTCTGAAGTTTACTTTTGACTGACAGAGGCACTGAAGGGCTTCATTTAGGGGAAATTCATAAATGAATTCATGAATCAAAAAATGACTCTGTGGCTATAGAAAACACAGATTCAAACCTAGTCAGAAATTTACTACAATATCAACAGAGAAGACTATGAAGTCTAAAGCTATAGTGGTATCAATGCAGATATAAATGTTGAGGAAACATTTCAGAACTCTTTTAGAACTCCTTAATATTTTAATTAATCATCCTTTAATTGGAAGGGATAAAGTCAGAAAACAAGGATGTTGCTTAGGACCCAGGCTTGAATGATTGAGTTGATACTTGACCTTTCATCAGAAAAATATATTGGAAGAGAAGTAATTTTGAAATTTAGCCCTGAACATTTTTTTTTTTAGCCATTGGGTCATTTAATGGGCTATTGGATATGTTGGACTGAAACTCAAGAGAAAGTTAGTTGTGAAATTTCTCAGAGAAAATGTTGACCAGTAAAGCCATAGAATGGCTCAGAAAGCATTTGTTTGGACAGAGTGAGAAGAGAATTTTTTCACATTGACTGACTGGACGAGGGAGGATAAGCAGCATATGGGACATGTGACACAAAAGGTAAAGGAGAAGATGTTTTCATTGTAGAAGGTTTGTTCAAATGAGAGATCAAATAGGATGAAGAAAGAGGAGGCTTTAGCCATTCTGGAGGGCACAGAAACCTTGGCCAGACTGCCTCAGGGGTCTCACATTTAGAGAAAGTGAGGGACTCACAAGATGACGGTTCAGATAAAGTGATCAAACTACCAGTGACGAGTGAAGTGGAGGGAAAGGAAGCTGGAGGTGGAAGCTGGGTATGAGAGGTTTATATTGCAGAAGTAGAACCTATCAGCATGGGGGTGATCATGGGTAGGGTTGTGACAGGGGTGTTGGATGTTAATCACTAAATTGAGGAGGTCAGGCCTCCCTGGAGGCGCAGCGGTTGGGTGCTGCACTGTGGAGCTGTAGCCAGCGGCCACGCAAGTTTGACGCCAGACCAGGGAGATTCCCACTCAGCATGGCAGACCTCTCCTGCCTCGCCCGCTGCTCCCCTCAGCAGTGTATTTTCATCAATCTGCCTGTTCTGCTCCCCACTCTGTCTCTGGTGAGCCCTCTCGCCTCCCCATGCCTTTGGTCTGTACCCCAGCTTGTGTGCATAAATAAATAAATATTTAAAAAGAAAAAAAATAAAATAAATAAATTGAGGTCAGGGAATTATCAACATAGGCACTGTTGTCATTCAAAATGAAAGCAGAAGGAGGTAGAGAGGAATCCTTAGACAGGTGTTATCTTTGAAGAATATAAATGGTTAAATCCGAAGTTTGGTGGAATGGTAAGAAAAGTGAGGCAGATGGTAAATGGAAACACCTCTGGAGAAGCATCCCACAAGTCCCTGCAGAAGTCAACCTCTGATGCAGTGAAGATATATGTTGCAAGCACAATGGTGTCATCAAGGGTGATGCCTAATTTTATTTTAGGAGACAGTAATAATATTTAAAAATTTATTTATAATGGAGCAGAGTAGCAGAAGGAACACCAGGAAGAGTTTAAATAAAGACCGGAAAACATTCAAGGAGATATAAGCCAAAGAGGGAAGCAAATGAGCGAATAAGGAAATTTTTATCTTGACCAAAGACAAAAAGCTTGGGATGAAGGGATAAATAGGAATGGCTTCAATTCACACTTTCAGGTGGAAATGTGGCATAAATTGTTTTATTGCTGGAAGCTCATAAACTTTCCAGGTATGGAACTTGTGACCTAATTTCTAAAGTTACTCTTTCTCAGCGTGTGTTGAGTCGAGACAGAGACAGCTCCACATATGCTAATCATGCTGGCCAACCTGTGCGTGGTCACGGGCGTCTCACATCTCTATTATTGTGCTGCCTGCAGCTACGTGGACAGAGCCGTGTGCCCCCCAAGCTTGTACTCTACTCCATAAGTATATTTCAACATCTTGTTGTAACTCATGTTAACATCTAACACAGAGGAGTTTTCACAGTCAATTTGATTGACAAAATTTCTATAAAAATTATAGATAGGATGAAACAGCTTCACAATTTTGGCCAACAAATGTGACTGAAACCACATTATCCCTTCCCATTGTTTAACCTGAATGAAAAGAGATTTTGACACTTCAGTGAGCTGCTCTTATTTAAAAAAAAATTAATCTGGGTATATTTTTCCCATTCTCTCAACATTGGGTGAATTCCATTTCCCTTTCTGATTTCATTAACTGCCAGATCACAGAAAACCCTTTAATTTTCCTCTCAGCCACCCACTTGGTATCTTTTATGCTTCGGCAATCCACACACAGATCACTCCCTCTACACGGCTGCCTCATTACAGAACACGGAGAGAGTGACTCAAAGACTCACCTCCCAAAGGAAGAATCAGATCTGTCACACAGCCAGTCCCCTGGGTTTGCAAGGGAAATGTCTTTCCTCCACTCCTCTGAGAGCAGCCCTCATAGTGCCTGGAGCATGTCCAACATGTAAGAATCTGCTTGGATTCGCT
The DNA here is from genome assembly GCA_004024925.1 of Scalopus aquaticus. NCBI lineage: Eukaryota > Metazoa > Chordata > Mammalia > Eulipotyphla > Talpidae > Scalopus > Scalopus aquaticus. Next base: position 97,050 of record PVIJ01004046.1, on the reverse strand, counting down.
GGTATGGTCCTCAGAGAGACAGCAATGGGGTGCAGGGGAGAGAAAAGCAGGGTAGATAGTCACATAACCAGAACTTCACTATTATCATCATTTGCAAACTCAGCCTGTTTTACCCTTCCTTAACGGCATATGAAATCAGCACAGCACTCGGCCTGGGTGGCACCATGTTCAGTGCCCAGTGTTTTCATCTCAGGTAAGTGTGAGCAGCAACGATGTTCTGAATTAGAACTTGCAGAGAATTGGCACTTGGGGGATAAGGTGAGATAAGAGGCCCCTTTCTGGCCCAATACCAGTATCTTTATTTTATTTTTGCAGTTTGTAATTGGATCCATCACAGCTCTATGAAGCTGTTAGAATGCTTGAAATTAACACAGGTTAATGACATTGGAGTTCCCTAGTTTAAAAGCAAACGAGATATTCTCTAGACCTCAGAAAGATGACAGGAGTTTCAAACTGGATAAAATTTTGTCATTATGATAAAATTATCATTAAGATAAGGAAAATCTAGGATATCTGGTGTGATCTTGGAGAGCATTTTGTGATGGAGGATAGTCTCTACGATGAAAGTATATGGATCGTGAAATGATGCCAAAATTAGTCAAATCCCACTCCTCCAATTCGTAACTATGAGAACTTGGGCTAGTTATTTAACATTTCCAAGCCTCTGTTTTCTCATTTGGGTTATTGAAACAATCATATATAACCTACAGAGTAGTTTTAAGGATTAAATTATGTAAAATAATATAGATAGATATTGCCCAGAAAGCATTAATCTGATAAAGTGCCTCTTGTTTTTAGATTATCTACTGTTTTCTGGGAAGGCTCTAAAGGAAAGACATTTACAGTATATATTTGTTTGGACAATAAAAAGAGACAGACACCAGGATAGAGACCACTCTCTGTGGGAAGACCCTAAGAAGAACCCTACAGGAAAGAAATTGATGATTGTACAAAAGTAATAGTGAGTAATAGGAAGACAAGTCGAGAAGGTATTAAGAAAGTGAGGGTTATAATAAAAATCAACTAAGCCACTTAGTCATCAGTAGATGGTTTGACTGTTTTTAAGTTGGGTGGGTTAGGTCAAATTACTTAGCTTCTCCCACCTCATTTTAATCATTCACAAACTAGAATAAATAAGAGTAACTGCCTCACAGATAAAGTGACCAAATGCATTTTATCCTTCAAATAAGGACAATTTGAAAATTAAAAAGAGGTACCATTGACAACACCGGTCAACAAATTTTTACAAAGTCATATTACTGAAATAAAATTAATCATTTCCTATCAATTTGTATGTGCTCAACACGAATATGATAGTCAAATTCTAATTTTGGCTCTAGTTTTTTTTTGTAATCTGCAATAAATTGATGTTTACATCACGAAATGCATGCCAATAGTAATAGGCCTATGGTTAATAACTGTAAAAAATCAAGTCATAGACTACTTCTTAGATTTCTTCACTTGTCTCTTATATAGGTTGTTCAGGAGCACCTCTGGGGAGTGTCCAGCAGTAGTCAGTCAGCATTGTAGTGGACCATTTTCCCTGGTATCTTTGTTCCATTGATGCAATATCTTGATGAAAACGTTTGCCATGTTCATTATTAACCATACCACAGTTTTCAGGGAAGAAATCCAGATGGGAATGAAGGAAGTGGATCTTTAGAGACATATTGCAACCAACTTTCTGATACTGCATCAGCATGTCTTCTACTAGTTCCTTGTAGTTTTCTGCCCTAACATTCCCAAGAATGTTTGTAGACACTCGGCTAAAAGCATTCCATGCTTGTTTCACATCACCCTGTAGCAAGTTGTTGAACCGGTCTTCTTTGAAGAGCTCTCAAATCTGAGGACCCCCCAAAACACCCTCTTTATTCTTGCTTCACTGAGTCGAGGAATTTTTCATGCAGTTATCAGAAAGCTGATGATGTCTGGTCCATGGCTTTCACGAAATTCTTCATCAAACCTAGTTTGAGGTGAAGGGGGGTGTAGCAGGATTTTGTGAGCCTCGACCAGAGCTAGGTGCTGGATATTCTTCTCTCCAACTGCTACATTTTGTTTGTGAATCCATTCCTTCCGCAAGTAGTGCAATTCATTTGCTTGGCTTTCCCACTCACATAAGAAACACATGTATTTTGTATATCCCTGCTGCAGTCCCATTAAAAAGGCAACTAGCTTCAAAACACCACAGACGTGCCAGCTGTACTTGTTATACTCAATGGAATTCGGTAGCTGCTTTAAGTTTTCATATGTCTCTTTCATGGGGACAGCATGCAATACCGGAATAGACGGAAGACAGTTTCCATTGTACAAAAGCACAGCCTTAAGACTCAGTTTCGAAGAGTCTCAAAATAGTCTCCATTCTTGTGGGTCATGCGTGATTTCTAAGGCATTCACGAGGCCTTTGATATTGGAACAGAATACCAGAGTACCTTCCTTTCTGAAGAAAGGCTCCAACTGCTGGTGGCACTTTCGATAGAAAGTAATTGTGACATCTTCTTCTAGAAGATTCCATTGTTGGAGTCTTGATCCTAGAATTCTGCCTTGTTCTTGGGTAAGTCCAAATCACAAACCAGGTCATTTAGTTCTTCCTGTTTTAGTCTGTGTGGGGTTGATGATACATCACAGTGAAAATCTGGATCATTGCATGCTGATGGAACAGAAGAACAGGTCGGCTCACCCTTGTCCTCATCAGATCAATCAAGAGAATATTCTGCTGGAGGTTCTGGAATAGGACGTTCCTCACCATGTGGAACTGGTCTCAATGCTGATGGAATGTTTGGGTAGACTATTCTCGACTTCTTTGGCTTTGTTATTCTACTGGAAAGAGGAGGAACCAAGCAGAAATAACAGTCTTTTATGTGGTTGCTTGGCTCTTCCACACCATGGGGACTGCAAATGGCATTGATGGTCTTTTGCCATTTACCCACTGTGAAAGCTGTGTTGTACATGTAGCACAGCATATAGGCGGGACCCAAGGCTTATCCTGGTCACCAACCTTGCATCCGAAGTAAAGATGATAAGCAGTCTTCACTTGGGAAGTGATACTTTTCTTCTGGTTGGCAAACGTCACTTCCCCACAAATAGAGCATAAATTGTCCACGCTATTAACGCACTTTCGAGGCATTACTGTTCTGTATTGTGCCTAAATGGGTAAAATAAGAACAGTTCTATGGAACAGTAGCTTAAACTGTCTTGCACAAAGTCTGAAATATTTTCAATGCTCAACATTTCCGACGGGCCTTTATATAGTACACTGCTGGCATCAGCTTACTTCAGCAGCCTCCTGGCAGTAGTATTTCATTGCATCAGAAAATGATGTAGTCAACTTTGGATGATGTATGCTTGATGGTATTATGCAATGCGATGCAATATTACATCATTCTAGGCTGATTTAGGATGTTGTTGCAGTCCTACTGGATAAATTTACATGGTGAAACATATAAAATGAATTATATGAAATATCTTCAAAACGAGAGCTAATAAAAAATGTTCAGGGTTATATTCATGTTCAGCACACCAAGATACTACAGATTAGGGCCTTTTTAAGTCACCTACCATCTCAATGTTGACCAGAGCAATTGTACTAAAACTACAGGAGCAAATTAGAACTTTCTTGGACAAACCTCGGTATGCTAGAAATGGGGTTTATGTATTGTGATACAGTACTTACACTATGCTTTTATCCCTGCTTCCCATGCTGTAAGTCCTAAACAAATATTGCTATAGTTTTTAATTGGGACTTTATCTTGTCAAGTCTCTAAGCCTATCTAAACGAGTTTCCTCATTGTAAAGTGGTAGTACCTACTATGTGGAAGAATTAAACGGAATGATGCTTTTGAAGAACTTGCCATAATGCCAAACATATAGTAGACAGTCAATGACATCAACTATTATTACATGGTTCAGGGCTGGGAATGAGATGAGAGGAATAGGAGAGAACAATAACAATTCCAAAATAACTCTTTTAAAGTCAGTTTTAGGTTGATGACTTAGTATTTGCTAAATCTTTGTCTTGTTATTAAAATAAACTTGAAAGGGGGCTCCCTGGTGGGTTAGGGGTGAAGTCTCAGAGCTATCATTGCTATGGCCTGAGTTCAATCCCTGGCTAGGAAGCTAACCCACATGGCACAGCAGAACTTTCCTGTCTTGCCTGCTACTAACCTCAGCAGCGTATTTCAGTAAATCTGTCTGTTCAGCTCTCCACTCTCTCTGGTGAATCCTCTCACCTCCCCACCTCTGTCCTATACCCCAGTTCTTCTATGCATAAATAACTGAATAAATCTTAAAAAAGAGAAGAAACTTGAAGGGAACTTTAGATACATCAAACTTTTATCAAAGTTAATAGTAATGAATACAATATGATGTCAGGAGCACTGATTTTGAAGTCAAAATGTTTTTGTCTTGGTTCCAAATTCATATTTAATGACTTTGAGTAAGTCAGCTAAAGTTTATAGGCCCCAGTTTTCTTATCAGTAGAATAAAAAGTGCAATCACTCAGGAATGCGACTATAAATCAGCCCCCAAGCATATGGAAATGAAAGACAGTATATTTGATAATACTGTCTTTCATTTCAGCTCTACTCCAACTAATGAAGTACTTCCAAATCTTGTTGTACCTTATATAAGATAAAAAAATAGGGTAAAATAAAAAATATTCTCCATTGCTGTTCTTCCCCCCAAGATAGTTCCTACTTTCAATTCTCTTCCACTTGATTCTACTAGTCAGTTAATACATTCCTAACAGGTTGAGGAATATTCTTGCCTGCAGAAAATCATCTTACTGTCATATGCAGTTACTCAGCCTGCTTTTGTCTTCAACCTATTCCATTCGGCCTATGCTTCTGGACCACCACCCCAAAGCTATCCCATTTATGAAGGCCAATTAAATCAGTGCATCTCAGCACAAACATTAGCATATCTAAAATTCACATTTCAATTATGATTCGGTCTGAGTTAAGTTTATCATAGATGCAGAAAACACCATTTCTTAGCTTAGACCATATACCAGGCTATTTCTTTCACACTCCCATGTAAATAAATCTTGAGTACACACACACACACACAGAAACACACACACACAGAAAGACCTCAGCCTGCAAAATGGCCAACTGCTTATTATTCATAGAGTCTTTGATTAAAGGAAGGCTATAAGCAAATCCCAAGCCATGTTCTGGCCCCTATTCTACCTCACTCTCTTCCACCATGTTATCTTCCCCTTCACTTTCTCTGTAGGTCAGTGTCAGGCCAACAGGCAAATGCCCTATGGTTGTGTGTCAGACTCCCTTATGCGTGAAAGTTAGAACATTTTTGACACATTCACTAGTGAAAAGGTGGAGCCTTATCTTAGTAAATAAATGGGGCTTGTCATTGAGTTTGGAATTCTTACTATCTTAATTGAATGGGACTGGAGATAAATATACAGGCATGTTTTGAAACAATTTAAGCCTTTCTTGAAGATGTGTTCATTTACTTTCATATTATTATATAAGAATTATATAATCTAGATTTAGTGACTTGAGCACTGGAGTACAAAGTAAGTGAATCACAGATTTTTTTAATGCTTCCAGCAAGTCTGGATCTTGAATCTCACCTTTCAAATGAACTCATTTATCAAGCTCGAAAACAGGAAAAATGGGTTTTCCACGTCACAGGCAGGAGTGCAGAGCTACAGCTGTGACACTGACCATAGAACAGCCTCTTCCAGAAGGCCACCTTCCAAAGTACATTTTGGTACAGAGAGCAGCCAAAGAGTGAGAATTAGCCCGTCAATCTTTCAGCATCGTGGACAGCTCATCAATACTCTGGAGGCATCCATCTGAAGCTTGAAACTTAAGTCTGTATAGCATCTTTTCAATGAGGAACTTCTGCAAAAAATAACAAGGAGAAGTATAAACCTGTGTCCTTAGAATACATAGCCAATAGATTAAAAAGGGGCTATGGGATTTGTTTAGTCACTTAGTAAAATCAGGAAGAATTCAGATCCAAGTGTTCTAACACATCACATATATGAATAGGCTGATAAAAACCACAAAGTAAGGAAAATAGGAAGGTTATTCCTAAAGGTGTAGTTTTACACAAATATGAGGACAATTGCTTTTTCAGAAGTTGTCTGGAAGGGAAATGAGGGGAGGACTTGGCAGCCAAATATAGGCAGAGCCTCAGTTATATAACAGCTTTCTATTATAATATGGTGAATATAAATATATTATACAAAGTGAATTACAATGCTTTCATAATAATGTATTGTGAACACTTCCAGCTAACTAAGTACTACATATACTTACCTCTCAGACACACACACACGTGCAAGCACATGCATATAGAAACATCCCTTCTCACTCTCCATGAAGTCACACACTCACCTAAGGATACTTTTCCTAGTGTTCCTCTCAGTGACACTCCTTATCCTTCCTTTCTGCCCCTCTCTCCCACCCCATTTTGTTCCCAGCTCAGTTTACAAGCTCAAAGTCTTCTCAACTGCACAGGCAAAATTATGATATAAGCTGACAGCATGTGGACTTTGAGAACAGCTCCAAGGTACTGTGACTTCCCTGTCTTCTAATATTATCCTGTCTGGACTATAAGGAAACCAAACAGGAGAGAGACAATCAGCGGGTGGGGGGGGGGTGCAGGGGGAGGGGAGGAAAAGGGCACAAAATGGAATAGAAAAGAACACAAAGGACCATGGAGATGGATCATGGGTGAATTGGTGGTGGGCTACCCAAGGGGAATACAAAATGTAAAAGACATAAATAACAATAAAAATATATATTTATTTAAAAAAATAATAATATTATCCTGTCTGAGGAGGTTTCCCAACCTGAGATGGGTTTTTATGGCAAGTGGCTTATTGAGAGTATTCTCAGGGAGGCAGGATGGGTGGGGGGAGGGAGGAGATAGACAAGGAGGTGGCTTTAACCAGAGACCAGCTTCACCCTGGCCCCAAAACTGTGACCACCAGCAGTGGTAACAGTGAGGTTGCCAGGATGGCATCAGGAGCTCTGGAGCACAGAGAGCACAATGGGAGCTCAATGGGAGACCAGGAAGCTAGACTTCAGCGCCCTCACACCCGCCAGTTATTAGTTAAAATCCAATGCAGACAGTGCCACAAACTCTCCTAAATGAGGCAACTCCTGTTTGTAGAGAGTCAAGGCCCCAGAGAAGAAATTAGCAGCCAACATTCACAGCACTTGTGGAGTAATGTACTTGCTAGGTAAAGGGGATGGGGCAAGCCCTCATCGGCAAACACACGCCTTCCATATCCAATTAATCTTTAAAACCTATTGATTTATCTCCTCAATGTGATTTAAATCTGTCTGCTTGTATCCTCCAGTGCCTAGGAAGTGTTTCCACACCTCTGCTCTTTTGTTTAGTCCAGTTCCTCTGTTAGAAATGTTTTTCCACGTATGAATGCTTATTTGTCCTTTGAGTCCAAGTTCAAATGTCAACTTCTTTCTGTAGTTTTTATTGATCCATTTCTCATTCTCCTGCAGAAATGACTCATTTGTATTCCCATTTTACTTTATATATTCACAAATTATAGACTCAGACACAAACACCAATAACTACAGCAGAACGAATGATTTCCCCTTTGAGGAAATAGGATTCCTTAGATCAGAAATTGTGTCTTATTCAAATCTGTATCTTTGGTGCAAAACACAGAGCCTGACACACAGTAGGTACTCATTAAATGTCTGACTGTAACTCATCTGTGTATGTAATAAATAATGGACACTGAAGGTGAATTGGGGCACTTGTCGATGAAAATCCTGAATTGGGTAGAAGAAATACAGGTACTGAGGCCCACTTCTTCCCACGCTCTCCGTAATTGTTGTCCATCTGTTAAATGTGAGCTCAACTGGTTTCTTCTCAAACTAGTCCATCTTTCACTGATCTTTTCTTTTTGGACTTCTTAGAAAATTTTATAATGATGCAGCCTCATTTTTGTATAGGTCAAAGTACTATAGTCAGTTTGATTTATTTCATTAGGAAGTTGAAACTTGAAAGTGTGGGCACTGTCTTATAATTCTATGTATTGCATGGAGTACAGTAAACATTGAGGCCTCGAGAAATTCTTTCTAAATTGATTATGGCAGCACATACTTGGATGTAGAGTCTGTGGCATTTGGAAGAAAGAGTCAAGGCAGAAGACAGTTCCCACTGAAGGTAACTCCTCAGTGTCAATCACTACCTCCTGGCCTACAACATGATTGCGTTCAATACAGTGGACTGTGAACTCCCTAAGCCATCTGATCTAGGAGAGGCATTGCACCTGGTTTTCTTGTTGAATCGCAGTAACTTCCCACCACAGAGAGTGCTCTATGGCAATGTGACCCTTGGACACAGGGCAATCCCTCTGCAGCTTGAAACAGAAAGAGGAAGAGATAATTCAGTTAACTTGGAAACAGCATTGCACCCAAGGATCTAAATTGATTTTCTCTCTCTTTCATCTGAGTCTGCATGTTGTAGGACCAGCATGCAGACTGGAATCAATAAGACATGAGTCCTCTATTAAAAACAACAAAACATGCATTTTCGATGTGGGTTTGGGGAGTCAATGCCTGGTGCTTCTAAGAATGAGAGGCTGATGGAGTCTGTAGCATGAGAACATGAGGAGTAGGTCCTTTTCAGGTGTCTTACTTACACCCTTGTTCCTTGCCATGGTTCACAACACCCATTGCTCATAGAGGTGCAGTGTTTGCCAAGGATTGAATGGCTAATGGTTGAACTGGTTTGTTAAAGGAGATGCTATGTCAGGTTTTTGCTTGCTTGCTTTTACCCACTTTTATATATTCCTGTTCTTCTCTGTAAAATGAGGCTAACACACAGTTCTAGAAAGACAAATGCACAGTAAGATTCACAATCAACATTTAGTAAATGTGAATCTCCCTTTCTCCTGCTCACTGGCATTTCAGCTCTCGTTTGCATGTGTTTACAGGGGACCCTCTGCTTCTCTCATTCTGAACTCAACCTAAATTTGGATTGTTTCAGCCTATTTTGGCTGGTGCTTTTTGGAATCATACAGCATCTGGAGTCACAGACACTGCTCATCATGTGATGGTGGATCTTTGTTTACTGCGTTCTTGTTACTTCATGCACAGAACTTTGAGCTTCCTGGTTTAAGTCCAGGAACAGCCTCAACTGGCAGACACAGACCACTGGAGAACACAAGCTTCACAAGTATATGGACCAGGTTTCTCTGGCATCCCCAGCTTTAACAACTGTGCCGAGAAATATTTGTTGAATGAACAAATAGTAAAAGAATATGGCTCTATCTAAAAAATTGAGAGGCAGTGTGGAAAATATAGTTAAATTAATAGAATTTGGGAATATTCAATAACCTTTGTAAAACCAAATATGTAAAATTAGTTTTGTTATGTAAAAAACAAATTTTATACCCCTGATAACTAGGTTTGTTCCAGGCAGTTTGGACACAATAAGTCTCCTGACACATGTAAAATAGCATGGTTATTTCTAATTATTCATAATGTCAATGGTCTGATTAAATTAACTCTGATTTTGTTGTAAACAACCACAACCACAGGAAAGAACACACTGAAGCGGGAATCAGGAGATCAACATTTGAGACCTTTCCAGGTTCATCCCTATCCATGTGCCCATGCCAAATCCCATCTCCCTTATTGGCTCTATCTCCTTACCTATAAAATACAGTGCCTAATGTCTGGCTGGTGTCTAATATTCAGTTAAAGAGCTAAATTCAATCAGTCAGCACAGCTGAAACAAATTTTTGCAATCTCCCATTTTTCTTCTTTTGGGCATATATACAAGAGTGATGTTCTAATTGCCATGAGGAATTTGTCATAACAGTGTAAGATTGGGATGCAAAGTACGGCATTGGGTAGTTCCCAAATCACTGGGTTTGAAAAAGTTTCACTCCAATTAAGTTCTATTGTGGTTATGGTAGTTTCTATCTCAGAAAAAGTTATAGTGTTCCTCGGAACCATACAGACTTCTAGAGGAAACCTTTCATTTTATAGCTGGAACATGGCAAACCAGAAGTGAAATGACTGGTCCAATATCACATATATGTTGTAAATGCAGGGCAGGATTTTATGACCTTACAACATCTTTCTAATTCCAAGCCAGTTCTCTTTCCATCATGAGACACCACTTTCTTATATAAATGCAATGCTTTTTAAGTGTGTACTAAAAGCTATGCTTACTGTGAGCCTGTAAAGATTTATCAACACACTGACTCAAACGCATGAATACCACATTTATTTTTGTTTGTTTGTTATCAATTCAAAATAGCCATCTAACAAAGAGAGTTTGGGAAAAGAAGACATTAAATATATAAAGAATGAAAAAATATACAAACCACCCATTAATACCAGCATCCAAATCTAAAAACTACTTATGAGTTGGATGGTCCTGCCCCACTTTTTTTATATGCATGTTTGTACATAGCCAATCCATACTATATTTGATGTGTAATTGTACAGCTTGCTGCTGTGATTTAATATATTCACATGTGTTCTTCTGTTCTAGTCCTCATAAATGCCATTTTAACTGCTACACACCATTATGTTAAATGGACTTACCAGTTTGTAGAAACATTCTTTACTTATAGGTAACACTGTAGTGAACATCTTTCCAGGTGTATTTTTGATATCTTAGATTATTTTTTAGAGTAAATGCTAAGAAGTGAAATTGTGAAAGGGAACCAATGAACATTTTTAGACTCTTGCTATATTCAGTTAAATTGCTTTTCAAGAGGGTTTGTGCCAATTTCCATTGTCACTTACAATCTATTAGAGTGATGCTCTCTATTTTCAAAAAAAATTACATATATCAATAAAGAACAAAGAACCTTACACATATAATGAAAACACATACAGAATCGTCTTCAGTAGAGAAAGTGGAAAAAGTTCAAATTCAGGAAACAATTGTTGAAGACGCATTTCTGGTTTCTGGAACCACAAAGTGGAATGGACAAGAAACAAAGCCGAGAAATATTTTACAAGCACAATTTGAAAGACTTTTCATATATTGCTTTTCCTATAGATAGAAATATATGAAGTTATTGAGCTTTCCTAAAGACTTTTTTCTTTTCAGTCACAAAACAAATGAATCGAAGAGGCACTTAGATAAAACATCAGTGGAAACAGCAGTAGTAATTTGTCAGGCAGAATGCAATTTGAGGGGAATGAGGAAACCCTGTAGATCCAATCATATGTGCTGACCAATAAGGTGCAACTTCTTTAACCCCTGTTCCTCAGCCCCCTCCCCACTTTGTATTAGGAAAGTTCGCAGGACATAGATGAGAACACAGGCAAGCCTGCCGTCAGCAGCCCTCCCGCCCACGTCTGTGCTGCTCACTCACTCTCCCTGGAGCCCTGCCTTTCCTTGAACTCCACAGCTCTCCTGACTGATTACAAGTATGGGCACTGGGAAATGAGGCCCTGGGGCACTAGGCCAATCCACCCACATGTGCATGGGGCACAGACCCGCCCATGAGCCTATTCAGAGTCTGTGCAAGAGGACAGGAAGGGTATCACAGTGGCAGCATCTGCACTAGCTTTAGTTGGTACTCAACACAATTTTGCCTACCTTCTAGGAGGGAAGGAGAAGAGGAGAGATTAGAAAGAGGAATATTGATATTTATTCAAACCATATATGGACAAAATATTTCCAAAGAGTGCAAAATCTAGCTTAGTGCTGACCCCTTCATCAGACAGAATCACATATCTCTCACATGCAAAATGTAGCGATGCAAACTCCTAAAGGAACAGGAGCTCCTTTTTCCCAAGCTACTTTAGCTTTCTTATTCCAGAGCCCAGTGCTGAACTTTCACCCAGGTCAAAGCACTCTGGAAACTGTAACGAGCAGACTCTCTGTTGGAACTGAGGAAGCAAGATGACTTGCTAATAAATGTTATCTAAGGACTGAGAGAAAGACATGCATACCTAAGCATAATTATCGAGGAGCATTGGATGCTGATGACCAGTTTCTGTCTTCTCTAAAAACGCCATTCACTTCAATGCACATTCCCAAGAAATTTCCTGAACAGTCCTGTCAGCAGCCCTGGATCTCCAATTTGTAGGAGATTCCCCACATTGCCATGTGGAGTCCGGTCTTCAGGTCAGCCTGGCCTCTAATTGGCCCTGACTTCTATGTGCTTCTGTGTTCTCAGCTAGCAGCTGAGCTGCATTCACAAGAGGGAGGGAAGATTCCTGATTTTTGAAAACATTAAAGGAAAGAGGAAATCAAAGGACTAACATCCTAACTACTGCTCAGGGCGAGTACTCCACTGATCTAGCTGAATTGAGAAAGGAATACATTGTGTGGAAGGGAGGGGCTCTGGGAATAGGCGCCACAGGTCCACACAGCTGAAACATGTCCTCAAGAGCAGGAAGAGAGAGCTAAGGGAGAACTAAGGACAACAACTTGCATGTGGCAGGAATACTTAGAAATTACAAAGCACTTCTCTATACATCAGTTATTCTGTAATCACCACCAGGAAGGCATTTTTCCTTCCCAATCTTATTAGATGAGTAAACTGAGATTTGGAGAGATTGTCTAAGGTCTTAAGGTGCTCCCAGATCCAACTTGTTGCAAGACTTAAGCTCTTTCCCCTGATGTACTTGAACCTGGTATGAATAGTGGCGAAATGGACCTTCCTGTAGGCTGTAGTGGCAGGAGCCCTTCTGTGTCTAAACCCTTCTCTCCTTGGCCACAGCTTGTACTAAAAATGAACCTGTGTCAGTATGCACAGAGCAGGTTCACTATTGATTGGGGCAGATGGATAAAGGAGAGTCCCGGATCCCTCAGTGAATTTTTCAGGTTTTGATGCTCCTAATGAACCAGGTACACAAGGACACCAAGCAGGGAGGCTGGCATGCAAGGAGGCAGGCATGGGCCGGGCCCATGGAGGGGGGAGGGTTGGGCTGGGAGGCAGGTAGGCAACTGAGCATCCCAACCCCCATGAATCTTTACACTCTTCTCTGGGCTCTCTTTGGCATTCTCTCATGATCTTGGCCCTTTCGTAACCACAGCACCTGTCCTCTCGAAACTGTGCCCCCATAGCTGTCCTTCTATCTCTGAGTGATGCCACCTTTATAAGCACTGACGTCCAGGCTCAGGTGTGCCCAATTACACATGCCAGCACCCATACTCCAGTTGTCCACAATCTGGCACTCAAGCCCATGCTCCCAAGTGCCTTCTGCATCAACAAGATCAAAGCTGCAGGTGACAGACACAGAGGCAGTGATGTCAAATGTCTAATTAATCCATTTACCCTACAATAAACCACAGACATTGCTATTCCCAACCACCATTCTCCATTCCAATGACTGAAATAGCTTCCAAGTGTTTCTGCAAGTCTACTCCAGAAGAGTCCCAGGCCTACCATTTAGCTAAAACCATCTTCATGTCTTACATCTCAGCAAAATCTTTATAGACACATCCCAAAAAGCGAAGGAAGTCAAGGAAAAGATAAACAGATGGTACTACATCAAACTAAAAAGTTTCTGTACAGCAAAAGACACAATTATCAAAACAAATAGACACCCTACTAATTGGGAGAAAATCTTTGCACACAATACAACTGATAAAGGACTGATAACTAAAATCTACAAGGAGCTCACACAACTCAACAGAAACAAAGTCAACAATCCAGTCAAAAAATGGGCAGAAGCGCTAAAAAGACACTTCTCCAAGGAAGAAAAGCAAATGGCCAACAGCCATATGAAAAAATGTTCAACATCACTTATAATAAGGGAAATGCAAATCAAAACCACAATGAGATACCACCTCATGCCGGTGAGAATGGCGCACATTAAAAAAATAGGCAACAACAAATGCTGGCGAGGATGTGGAGAAAAAGGAACTCTCCTACACTGCTGGTGGGAATGCAAACTGGTCCAACCACTGTGGAAAGCCATATGGCGTTTCCTCAAATTAATAAACGTGGAGCTATCATACGACCCAGCAATACCACTTTTGGGAATCTACCCAAAGGACAAAAACACTAATCCAAAAGGATACATGCACCTGTATGTTTATTGCAGCACTATTTACAATAGCGAAGATATGGAAACAACCCAGATGTCCATAAATAGATGACTGGATCAAGAAGATGTGGTACATATACACAATGGAATACTATGCAGCATTCAAAAAAGATAAACACATGCAATTCGCAGCAACATGGATGAAACTAGAAGGGATCATGCTCAGCGAAATAAGCCAAAAGGAAAAAGAAAAATACCGAATGGTCTCACTTATAACAGGAATATAGGGGAACCAAATACAAGAGAGTCAACCAGCGAGAGAGGGGGAGGACTGGGGCTCAGAACAGGGAAGGGGGAGCACAGGGGACTGTGGTGATGGTTCACAGGTGAATTGGTGGTGGGAAACCTACGGGGAATATACAGTAATGTAAAAGACACAAATAAAAATAACAAAACAAAAAACAACTTCATGTCTAATCAGGTCATGAGTTTTTGAAAGAGGTTAATTCTAGATATCACTCTGGGTACTCCAGTCTCAATATCTCTTTCCCCCATCTTTATAAAGCTTTCAGCCCTCCCAAACTGGAACACCCCCTTTCTCTCCCCACTTCTCTCTTTGGAAGTGTGTGTGTGTGTGTGTGTGTGTGTGTGTGTGTGTGTGTGTGTGTGTTGGAGGAGGGATGTGGAAGATCACAGTGCTGATCCCAGACATCCGATGGGACTTAGAAAATGTCAAGGAAGGCACTTCAAAGTGTGGGGTCCCCTGAGGTAAAGGGCTCAGGGAACAGCCCATTTACCCGGGTCTTAGGGCAGTGTGGTCTGAGCAGGGCTTCCTGCATTTAGCTTTTGCCTCTCCAAACTGTCTTGAACATAAAATAATAAGCCTGGTTCTGGCCCTAAACAAGACACTGAATATATATTTTTCAAATCAGATAGAATTCGGAGTCTTAAGGATCATTGCAAAAGGCAAAGGAATCTAAATCAGGTCCCCGTAACCACAGCGGGCCCTGATGGGGATCTCATTAATACTCTCCCTACTAATCCTCAGGAATTAGCGAATGCAACTCTATCCTGCTATGAAATATTCCCCACCTCCAGGGGAGGCTCAGAAAGAAGAGCCAAAGAAGCCTAGTTAAATGCATCTTTGAATCCAAGCATTGGGTGGCATCTCTAATAAGCTCTCTCAGGCTTAATGAGGCTTTCCAATGATTCCCCATTCCAAACTCCCCTATATGCCTCACCATTTACGTCTTGTAATTCCCTCTAGTAGATAATCAGGGTATCACATTCAAAGTCACTTAATTTTGAATAGGCTTTTCCAGTGCCCTTTGAGTGCTTAAATGTTGTTTCATATCTGCTCAGCCTGTTCCTTTCTGAGAGTTCACTGCTCAGCACTGGTTGGCAATACTCAAATGCAAAAAGGCTCACATTCTCCTTAGAGAGAATCTTCTAAGAAAATCAAATTCTGTCTCTACCAGGCCCATTATCAACCCAGTGACCAACTTGTTTCCTCAGTAGCCATCGCTCCTCTGTATCATCCTAGGACTCCTGAGTCGAGTGAGAGGAGGAGGGATTCACTCCATAGCTTACTTCAGTGCAAATACATGTCCCTGTGATTTTCCTTCACTCTACTGATAACTCTCCTAGATGTGCTGTCCTAGGAGGCCTGAAACTGACCTCATTCTGGGGAAAATTCTTGGGCATTAATTAGCTTACGGTCATATTGCTCACCAAGACACAAAGCATATGGAAGTGAATGACAATAGGGATAGCTGAAAAAAGGCTTTGATTTTAATGTGAGAGGGATTTTTAAAGAAGGAGGCGAATGAAAATCGGTTGACTCACTTGTGCACTTGGTCCGAGAGCCTGCATCACTCATGACCAGCTGGCAAGCCCACACACAGTGGTCTGCACAGCAGCTGCCATTGCTGAGGTGGAGCCAGTATCTGCCCCACCCACACTTGCTGTGAGCACTCCCCAACCCCGGGGGGTCTCTTGGTCTCGAGCTCCTATATCCAGCCCTGCTCTTTTTTGTGTCTCTTTGTCCTCCCTGTACCAACCATGGGGAGGGAAAGTGGCCCCATTATTGTTAGGGCTGCCACAACATAGGCCGACACGCAGGTTGACTTACAGCAGGAAGTGTTTTTCTCTCAGCTCTGAAGACTGGAAGTCTAAGGTCCAGGTGTTGGCAGGGTTGGCTTTTTCTAGAGGCTCTAAGGGAGAAGCCTCCATGTGTCTGAGTCTGATTCTCCTTCCTCTCCTTCCTCTCATGAACGTACTGGTCCTGATGGTTTAGGACTCTCCCTAAACTAGTGTAACCTCATCTTAACTAATTATATCTGCAAAGAACTTATTTCCAAATTAGGTCATTTTCTATGGCTCTGGATTAAGGAAAATTTGGGGGGGACACTATTCAATCCACCTTACCTGGTCTTGATCTCACCCACCACTAACCTGATGGTGCTGATTGTGCCAAGGGACCCCTCACCATATGACCTGGATACTGCCCACTTTTTTCCTTAGCTGCTCACGAAAATATGAGGAATGAACGTACTTGCTTTAGTTTGTCCTTTGTTCACCTCAGAAATGTTTCTGATCATCTTCTGTGTTCTCTTCAGGGGTCACTCCTACCTTGACCATGGTGGCACCTGCGAGTGTTTGAACAAGCAGGCAGACAATCTGGCAGCCTATTCTAATGTAGCCCTAGAGGAAATGATGAAGCGGCCACATGTATTCTCAGAATCCCCACACCTCAGGGCCCCAGATCCCATCCTACCCCAGGTCCCAGAGCCTTCAGCATTCAATGTCTCATCCCTTCCCCTCTTGGACACTCTGGTCTCATCTCTCCAAAATGTTCCTCAGGTTACAAAAAAGGAGCTAAAATCACCAGACATATTACTTCATACAAAACTAAGGATTGCTCTCAATTGCTCTCAATTTAATGGAGACTTTTAATGCTATAGCCAAAGGGATCAGGTAGCTGGGTATTTTGACTCATGCGCAGTGATTTGAGTCAGAAGTGACCACTTGTCTCTCAGCCACACCCACTGCTAAGCTCACCCCGTGCAAAGCTGGTTCTGGGCCTGCCCTGTTGTCACAGCCACAGGTTCTCCCTCTTCTACCTTCGCTCCCTGGTCACCTGCTTGTCTCGCCACGTGTCTCTAGTGTCTCTCTTTTGGTTTACCTTGTATCAAAATTTCCAAATTTTCCTCTCCTTCACCATCCATTCCCTAGCCCTTAGACAAAATTCCTTTTGACTAAAAAAGGTCTACTATTGCTTTCTCATCTTTAGTCCTTTAGAAAAAGTTTTTCTAATTCTAATAATCAGGTACAAGTCCAACAAATCAGGACAACGTGTTCAAGATAGCTAACCTTTAAAATCACTTTTGAGTTAGGGTCACTGTTTTAATTTTCTTCCCCAGAAACTTAATGAAGTAAAGCTCCCAGTTTTTATTTTCTGTTTCTTCCAGTCAATTCACTTTCAGTAATTAATTTTTTTAGTAGCCACTGGGGGAAGTTAGTTAACCAGATCAGGGAGGACCCTCTCTTAAAAGCATTTTTATGGGATTTCACCCAACAGGACCTGTTTTTTTTTTTTTTTTTGACCTTCTTCCCCGGGGATTTGTCCTCAACAGATGGGTGGGCCCTAAGGTGAATCCCACATAGAGGAAGGAGGTCTAGGATTTTCATACTAGAATCACCATCAGTTGAAGAGCCAAATGGCTCATGTGTTCTTGGCTCTGTGGAACAATGGAGTCCCTTCTTCTGCGCAATCTGGAGCCCTGTATAGTCCAGCTGCACCAGGACTCCCGAGGTAAGCTTCGCATAGGCCTGCCACACACAGAGAGGGGAAGGCCTCAGTGACCACACAGATTCCACAATTTGTCCATAACTGGCTACTGCAGATGACTAAGGAAAGGCTTTTTCATAACCAGATGTGTCTGATTGGTCCACTACTTTAAATAGATGTACCCATAACCAGGTTCCAGGCTATGTCAGTATTAGTTTGATGGGTATTTAATCATACAACCTGGTTTTTAAGAGATACGCAGGAGGTTGCCTCTATTCTGTGCGTTAAGGACAGCTAAGTGCTTGTTTCCCATACATACTACCTGACAATCAATCTGTAATTCCCTTGTCAAAAAATCCAGACCTCTCCATACCCACCGTAGAGGACTTATTTATTTCATATTGATGGATCAGTAGGTAGACCACATTATGACCACATAATGTATCCTCTAAACTAGGACAGCTTTGAGAGTAAAACTAGGACAGCTTTGAAAATATAGGCAAAACTCTACACAACATACATCTCAGCAAAATCCTTAAAGACACATCCCCCAAAGTGAAGGAAGTGAAGGACAAGATAAACAGATGGTATTACATCAAAATAAAAAGCTTCTGTAAAGCAAAAGAGACGTTAACCAAAACTAACAGACACCCTACCAACTGGGAAACGATCTTTGCACACAATACAACCTATAAAGGACTGATAACAAAAATTTACAAGGAACTCACACAACTCAACAAAAACAAAGCCAATAATCCAGTCAAAAAATGGGCAGAAGAACTAAAAAGGCACTCCTCCAAAGAAGAAAAGCAAATGGACAATAGGTACATGAAAAAATGTTCAACATCACTTATAATCAAGGAAATGAAAATCAAAACCACAATGAGATACCACCTCCCACCTGTGAGGATGGCACACATTAAAAATACAGGCAACAATAAATGCTGGAAAGGATGTGGAGAAAAAGGAACTCTTCTATACTGCTGGTGGGAATGTGAACTGGTCCAACCACTATGGAAAGCTGTATGGCGATTCCTCAAACTGCTAAAAATGGAGCTTCCATATGACCCAGCAATACCACTTTTGGCAATCTACCCAAAGGACACAAAAACACTAATCCAAAAGGATACATGCACCCGTACGTTCACTGCGGCACTGTTCACAATAGCAAAGGTATGGAAGCAACCCAGATGTCCAAAAATAGATGACTGGATCAAGAAGATGTAGTACATATACACAATGGAATACTATTCATCATTCAAAGAAGATAAACACATGCAATTTGCAGAAGACATGGATGGAATTAGAGGGGATCATACTCAGCAAAATAAGCCAGAAAGAAAGAGAAAAATATCAAATGGTCTCACTCGTAACAGGACTATAGGGAAACCAAATAGGAGAGAGACGCTCAGGGGGGTGGGGGAGAGGATAAGGGCACAAAATGGAGTAGAAAAGGACACAAGGGACCACGGAGATGAATCACAGGTGAATTGGTGGTGGTTTACCCAAGGGGAATACAAAATGTAAAAGATATAAACAACAATAAAAAAAATATATATATATATAAAAAACTAGGATAGCTTTGAGAGATACCATGTACTATTTCACCATCAAGCATTACCAGAACTGCCCCAGGTACACCAGGACAGATAGGCCCCGAAGGCCCCAAAGGGAGGAAGGAGCATGGTGGCTGGACCTGGTACCAGAGGTCCAACCAGCTTGTCTCTGGTGCTATAGCCTCCTTGAATTAAATGTGGGAATTCTGGTTTGGGGACTCTAAACTGCTGATTCAAGTGAAGGCACTCAGCACTTCAGACCCATAACAAGAAAGTCAGATGGCACTAATGACAGCCTAAATCTGGACTGTGAGAAGACTCATAATGGAGCCAGAGTTTAAAACATCAAAGGGAAACTTGGGACTTAATGTGAGCTTGAGGAAGTAGAGACAGCAAGAGGTACTATTAGAGAAGAAAATTAAGCACCCAAATCAAGGAGGACTCAATGACTTAGAAAGAACACAGAAACAAAACAGTCGTACCTGGGAGGGAAATCCAGGGTCAGAACAGTGGACCAGTTTGTGAAGTGTCTTCATGCAGAGAGGAAGCTCAGTACAGCTGCCGAGAGAGTGAGGCGGACTCTGTGTCAGACAGCTGATGTTGAACAGCAGCCCTGAGATTCCTCATGTGTTATCACAGAGTCTTTGCCTTGGTTTCCTAATCTGCATAATGGGGATATTGAAAGCATCTTTCTTAAAGGGCTGTTGTAATGATTAAATGATTAACATATGCAATGTATTTAAAATTAGAGATAATTGAGAGTCATAAAGGATTCTGAGAAGACAAGTGACAGAAGAAAATACTTAAGGAAAATGAACACTGTTCCAAGTTTAGGCTGGACGGAGGGAAGCTAGAGTAGAAAGAAAAAGAACAGCCAGGTCTCACTAGCCCAGGTCAGGCAAAGGCTGCAGTTGTTACAGCTTATATTTGTTCTTGCCATAGAAGTGAAATGATTTGTTATTTGCAAAAGGAATTAGGAAATTAGGAAAGGAATTTGGAAAGGGTTGGTGACAAGCCCATAGTCTCTTTAAACTGAAAGTCATCTTAAGAGGTTGTCTCGTTTAACCTTCCTCTCAAGACCCCTTGACTTTCTACAACACTGAATTAAGACAGCCATAAGTTTGAGAGACTGGGAAGGTGATGATGAACTGTTGAAAATTACAATACATTTTAGGGCCTCCCTGGTGGCGCAACGGGTTAAGCGGGTTAAGCGCAGCATGAGGAAGCTATCAGCAGCCACCACAGCATGAGTTTGACCCCGGGCCAGGGAGATTCCCACATGGGGCAGCAGACCTCTCCTGCCTCGCCCGCTGCACCCCTCAGCAGTGTACTTCAGTCAATCTCCCTGTTCTGCTCCCTACTCTGTCTCTAGTGAACCCTCTCACCCCTCACACCTCTGGCCTGCACCCCAGCTTGTATGCATAAATAAATAAATCTTTAAAAAAAAAAGAAAATTACAATACATTTTAGAGTAAAAGAAAAAAAATCAAACAAGATATTTAAGTCCAGCTGCCATCGCTTAGGAAAATGATTAGCATGATCCGGAGGTTGATTCTTTGAGGTCCTGTCAAGGAATAAGATTCTTTATTTTCTCTAAGAAATAGCCTTTTGTATATTTGAAAAGCAGAGAATGAAGGGTGGTGAGGAGAAGATATGGTTGGAGGAAAGGGTGTAGATGTCGGTGAGTAGCAATTCTCTAAAGTATCTACTGTTCTATTTTCCCCACTGGTCCCGCCCACTCCATTCATCACAGGACAGCGCTGTTTCCTGACAGAATCGAACTTTTAAATAGGGTAAACCCTGCCTGGCATGCCTCCCCCTGCACCCCTTCCATCCTCATCTAGAAAACACTCTTTCTACTTCAAGTTTAACTAAGGAGTCACCTCTTTAGGAAGTCTTCCATGATATGCACACTATTCTCCCCTGCCCTCACCCCAGATCCCTTCTGACTGCCTGCCTGCCCTGTGCCTGGGTGGCCAATCCCTGGGGAGTGCCCTATGTAGGCCCCTTTGACAGCTGACTCTCACTTGAACGTTGCCGGTGGGAGACTCCCATTGGAAGGTGGAAGTATAAAGAGATTGATCACTTTTTCCCTGCAGCCCCAGCTTTAGCACCCGGCAATTTCAGCAATTGCTCCACCCCTACAATGCTACCCTCCTAGTTGGCAGTATCCCCTCCATTGCTACACCTCTTATGGACTCTGGTCAAACTATATCCTTTTCTTGACCTGTCAGCCTAACTGTTAAAAGCTTCCCATGATTGCAGAACTCTGAATGCTTCAACATCCTCTTTTATTTCCTTAACTCTGCCCATGCATCTGGAAAGAGCCCCTTCCAGAAAGTTCATTCACACCACATAGGTTGAAGTTGATATTCTGCCAGGATCCTGACCTCACATTTGCCCTCTTGACCATTTTCCGTATAGCCTTCCTACTCCTCCCCCCGTAGTATCCGCTTCTTACTTTCATCACAGTAATTATTATAGGGTAACACCATGGCTTTTCCATTTCCCTTCCTGGATTATTAGGATACGTGTTTTTTTTTTAAGATTTATTTATTTATGCATACAAGCTGGAGTGTAGGCCAGAGGTGTTGAGGGGGGTGTGAGAGGATTCACCAGAGACAGAACAGGGAGCAGAACAGGCAGATAGACTGAAATACACTGCTGAGGGGAGCAGCGGGTGAGGCAGGAGAGGTCCGCTGTGCCATGGGGGAAGCTGCCTGGCCGAGTATTGAACTCGTGCTGCAGTGGCTCTAGATAGCTTCAGAGTGCTGCACTTAACCCATTTCACCACCAGTATGCCTGGCACAGGGCATTCAGAGAATACCCATATCACTCATTTCTGACTGATAGTTTCTGAATTAATGCTGTAATGCCTTTCTCAAAAACAGCTCAAGGAGCAGGGATCAGGGTGAGAGGGACATCTGATATTACATAAACTCAATAAGTACATAAACATAAAATTATACAACTTTTATGATTAAAAAGTGTTTGGTTCAATTGTAACAATTTCATAACAAAATATATTCAACTAATTGTAGAACCAATGCGCAAGTCCGTGAGTTAGTGGAGACTAATGGCCAAGGGCTGTGTTGACCAACACCCTGTGCTAAAATACTGCTTCTTCCCAGCTCTGTAACCCCAGACACTACTGGAACTCTCTGTGACTTAGGTTTCCATTTATAAATAGAGGCAAATAATAGCCCCACCTCACAGTGATCATTAAATAAATTGATAGGTGTAAAGCACTAGAATGGGATCACATACATCGTAAAAGCTCAAAAAATATTACTTTCTTATTCTTGATAAAATGCCTATCTCATGAAGGTGTCAAAGAAAGTAATTCTCAGCTTTGCAACAGGAACAGTCTCTTCTCCAAAATAAGTGCCTACTTTCACATCTCAGGAAGAAGAGTGGAGAAAATTCCCTGACTGAGGGAGTTTGAGTTAAAGGTCTCCTAAACTCATAAAAGGCCCTCAACTTCTCACTTCAAGTTTTCTTCACAAAACTCAATACGACCTGAACATCCCTTTGACAAATATTTATCAAGCAGGCCCTGGGAAATGTGCTACATCTTGAAATCTCCTTCATCACAGGAGGCAAGGAGGAAAATGAGATTTGGAGACAAATTGTCCTTAGTCCAATCTGGCTTTGTCCCCTTGATGGGCAAGAATAAGCCAGGTCAATTTTCTAAGTGACACTGTCCTCACCTGAAAAGTTATAAAAATAATGCCTACTCATTGGATTGTGTTGAAGAGGGATTTAGATAAGAGGGGCCACATAGTAGCAAATCATCAGTGTCATTTAGGTCCTCTCTTTTCTAATGGAGAAGATCACATGATGGCAGAGAGCAGGCTTGCAGAGTGGGCCTCTTCCTTGCTCTGGGCTCATACTGTGTTCCAGAGCTTTCCTTTGGTGAGTGTGTGCAGAGTCTCAATTTCCTAATCACCACCCCCTCCAGAGAGGGAGCAGAAGCAGTGAATGAATTCATATAAAAATAGCTCTAAGACTGCAGCTCTGGTTACCCCCTCCTTTTCAAATATTTTGTAGAGCAGCATTGAGCTAAGTGAGGAGGATTGCCTGGTGTGAGGTTTCTAAGCTGAAGTAGGTTGAGGAAAATATCCATATATGGGGTACCCCAGCCTGGGCACTACAGCCCAAGCAGAGTGGGGAGGGGCTGGAATGTTGTATTCCCAGTATAGGAAGGAAGTCTCTATGTGGGGACAACCTGATGCAAAAGGCTAACCCTGCCCAGGCTCGTAAGACCCTGGAGTCCCACCTACGTGAGATGGGAAGGCAACAGTAGCAATGATACAGGACACTGGCTAACATGGGGTGGATGAATGAATGCATAAATGGATTAAGATAACAGAATCCAGGATCCTCATTGGAGAAAGAAGGAAATTACAATATGGAAAGGAGAAAAAACTAGAAGGAACCCTGTGGTGTTAGTTTAGAAATAGAAATATGAGTGTGAACATGTACCTTTTAGTATTTATAGAGACAATAATAAGGATCTTGGGGGGTGTGAGCTTGTGTGTGTGTGTGTGCTCCTCGTTCCCTCCACTGTGAGGTCCTGGAGCTAGTGACAGCTTCAAAGCAGTCTGCACATCTGCTCTCTGTTTCTTGACTTCTAAATATAATTTTTCATTAAAAGGAATGAAAGTTTCTTGGAGAAATGACTGATTCCAGCACTAATGTGGGAAAAATCCAAAAATTAAGAATGAACCATAAAGTGAGTAAATACTCAAAGGATAATTATGCCATGACAAGGACACACAAACCAACTTAAGGGAGCCCCCACTAGGCAAAACTGGAACAATTTGAGCATCAAGTAAATAATGAAAGTAATGGGTTATAACCCATTAACTAAAACAGGAAACTACAATCCCAAACTGATATAAATAAATGAATGAATAGGACATCTGATAAGGAAAACGACATTAACAGATTTTTTAAATTAACTCCCCACAAAATGCTTAGTAATTATGAAGGGAGAAAGTACAACTTTGTAGTGAAGATGGCTGGCAGATACTATCTGGCTTTACAAAAAATGAGACAATTGAAATCACATGTACTTGATAGGATACAAGATGGCAGCCTCATTTCCATGGTGCTACTGTTATAATCTTAGAGAAACATTAGATAAAGCCCAATGAAAGGATATTACACAAGATAATTGAATTACAATCATCAAAAGAGTAAAGAAATTCAGTATGATAAAAACAAATACTGGGCAATTACATAACAAATGATTTGCGCTTGTAAAATATTTACAAAAACTAGTGGACATCATTTAGTACTAGGAGTGCTCCAAGTTTAAAAGGGAAGGACGAGGGGAAGTGGAACAGGGATATAAGGGAAGTTTGGTGGGGGAAATAAAACTCTTAAAAAAAACACACTTGATGAGACAGTAGATATTAAATATTCTCACTACATACACATTAAAAATGTTATTATGTGAGATAATGGAAGTGTTAACTAACATTATGGTGATCATTTTACAATATATACATGTATCAAATCATCATGTTGAATACTTTAAACTCACACGTGGGCCATATAATTATTTATATCTCAATAAACCTGGAAAAAATGGTAATTGTGTACTAAAATGAGTTTTTTTTCATTTTAATGACTATTTCTGTTGTTTAATATAATTTCTTTTTTTTTAAGATTTATTTATTTATGCACACAAGAACTGCGGTGTAGGCCAGAGGTGTGTGGTGGTGAGAGGATTCACCAGAGACAGAGTGGGGAGCAGAGCAGGTGGATCTACTGAAATACACTGCTGAGGGGAGCAGCAGGTGAGACAGGAGAGGTCTGCTGCGCCACATGGGAAGCTCCGTGGCTGGGATCAAACTCATTTTGCAGTGGCTGTGATAGCTTTGTAATGCTGAAACTTAACCCATTGTGCCACCAGGGAGACCCCTAATTTCTTAATAAAGAATTTAGTAATAAAACGTAGATTATTAATTTACTCTTGAATGGCTCAAATCAAACAAGGTACTTTTTGTTTGCAATTGGTTCAGCATTTTATGTAATATATACATACTAAAAAAACATCTAAAACTAGTACTATAAGTTTTGTCCATGGGATAGAGAGATAAACCCTGTCTTTCACGATTATGCATTATCTTAAAAGGTTGTTTCTCCTCTTATTCCACTGTGCTAATATTAGCAGGTTATGAGTGTTGATTTTATACCCTGTGCTGAGACATTTTAAATCAGATAAGAAGACTAAGAAGGTAGAGCAGGAGTAAAATAATATACTCCAGTGATCTTTATGGATTCCCATAGCCCTGATAATGCAAACACTTATTATGTTGACCTCCCCAACTTTGCCCATAACTGAAGGTATCATGGCTACTTAAGAATCTGGCTTGGTAACTGCCTCCATAAACTCTGCACTGCAGCTCGAGCTAAACTTACTGGGCTCAGCCCCGGCGGGGCTTGCCCACCCCCTCACAAGCGTCCATCAATGGTGACTGACTATGCAGCTCCCGACAACTACCCCCTGGTAGGTCATTTTGGAAATCTGAATCCAACATTTTATTGCATCTTGGAAACAACTGCCATGCTCTTGCCTCTGAACCCAAAACCACTCACAGAGAGGGAAGTTTCCAGGAAATGTATGACACATGCAGAGAAAAGAAGAGGTGGAGATTCAGATGAAAAACCCTAAACATCACAACTTTCCCCTCTATGTGTTTCATTTGTTCTGTGATCTGAGGCACAGAACTGAAGGAGGGTCCTGGTTCCTGCTTCTGCCACTTCAGGGTTGCAACAATGGGTGAGTTGAGTTTTTTTTATTGTGATCCTGTTACTGTCTGAAAAGAATGATTCCAGCATTCAAACCATAACCCTGCAATGACAAACTGGAACTGTTGAACAAACCAATTCTTTGTGTCTTAAACACAAAACTTTTGTTTCTTGTTATTTACTTCAATTTGAATTAAATATAAACCAAAAAACACTACTCTGAGCCTTAACCAGTGCAAAGCCACCTAGAATATACAGGCAGAAGAACAGAGTCTACATTGTGGATCAGGTAATTGCTATGGAGTCAGACAAACATGGGCTCCAATCCCAGTTCTGCCATTTACTAATTACTTTCAACAATTGCTTTAATCTTCCTGCATACAAATTTCTTCCATTCTAAAATGAAACTTTCATTAATACCACCTGTTGGGAATATTTTAAGATAGTAAATATACAAAACACTTAACACAGCACCTGACACATAATAGGCAGCAGCAGATATGAGCTATTATTATAACTGTGATTATATCAGAAATGTATAAACTTCCCTGTTGTGACAAATAAGCTCCAAACTTAGAGTCTTCACATAGCAAAGTCTTCTTCACACTCACACCAAGTTTGACGTGAAAAAGGCAACCTGCTCTACCATATAGTTATGTCACCTGGAACACAGAGCCTCCCATGATGCTGGGGGGGCGGGGGAGATGGGGAGACAGTCGAAGTCTTCGCAGAGCTGACCTGAAGGTGGCGTGTATCCCACTGGCAAAAACTCAGTCTTGTGGGTCCAGTCTGGCTGCATGACATGAAGTCTTCCCTGTACAAGGACAAGGCACACAGCAGTCTCTCCTCTGCAATAAGCAATAAACAGGGTCTGTAAGCAAATAGGGGCAATCAGAAAATGTCAACTAATGACCTGGTGTAGTACAGGAGAGACTTATTTAAAACAACAACAGAAAAACAGAATATAGCCAGCATCGTAAAAATACAGACATACTGCTCTAGGAGCACAGGAAAGGAGAGCTATTTTTTGAGTGGGAGCAAAATAAAAGATTTTAAGGCAAAAAAAGCATCTGTGTTGGAGTTTGAATGTATGTAAGACTGAACATTGAATGGAGAACAAAGAGGTATCAAAAGTGCATGATTTTATGTGAACACTCCCACAGTCAACCACACAATTCCTATTTTTTAGCTTGTTTCTAAGTGGAACCTAATTTTCTGGGGAATTCAGAGTATCCACACAATTTCTTCCAATATTAACAAAAGATGAGGAAAACAAAAGTGTTGCTGAAGGATTTGAGTGGGATATATGCCTTCATATGTCCACATGATATGTTCACGGGACATGTTTAAATTCACATGATATGTTACTGGACTCAAGACTGGGTAGCTTACCAGTTACCTATTTCTGTTTTTCAAATTACCCAAGCTTAGCAGATTGGGAGTTCAGTTTCTTTTGGATGATCCTTCAGTCCCATGTGCCACTGAAAAAGGACACTTATTAGTATTCAATTGGTAGATGGGCTGAATTGGAGAGCCTGATACATCTCTCTTATATGTCTGGCCCCTTTGGTAGAAATGGTTGGGAGGCTGGCTCAGCTAGGATTGCTGATGAGAGCAGAGTGCCTCTCTTAGCCCCTCTGGGGTGACAGCCTCAAGCTAATCTTACTCATGCAGTGGCTTAGGGATCCAAGAACAAGTTTCCTAGCAAAGACAGTCTAAGTTGCAATTCAAGCTCATCAAGTCCATCATATCTATTGGTTACAGCCAACCTGAGTCAAATTCAAGAGTATGGGACCTTGTCTCTTAATAGAAAAAGGGTCAAAAAATTTGTAGTGATCTTTAATTGGCCACACTAGGATTTGGAAGGTTTAAAGCATAGAGACTAACTTAAAAAGTAAAATCATAAAACATTTCCTGAGCTTTTCCTGTCTCTAGAGCATGGTATTTGGAAATGTACAGAAAACCTGGTTGGCGGGGGGGCAGTTTACAGCAGAAGTTCATCCCATATCCATGGGGTCTTGCTGCTGGTTCCAAATATCAGGGTGAGTCCAGTCAAGTCACACTCCTTCTGTGTGCCAGTGTCCAAATCTGTTTTGTGGGGACAGTCACCCTTGTACTGCCATGGTGCTATTCAGGGAAATTGAATTAAATGGTGGGGAAAGGCTTTGAAAAATATGAACTGCTATATAGCCAAAGATTGCATTATTGGTTACAGAATTACTCTCAGGGATCTAATAGTCTGATTGGGAAAGTAAGACATTACTGCCATAGGAAATGAGTGTGCAAAAGCGCAAGACATCTGGGGTACATGTGACCAGGATGTGGCTCTGATGCTCCAGCTGTCTCATGGAAAGAGGAGAGAGGGATGTATGAGCCCGGGGACTCTGACCATTTATCAGACTTCCTTCCATTGAAGAGACATGATGGATTTTCAGCTCCAGCAACTCTGGGAATTAACAGTCTTAACATGCTTATGGACTCTGCTGTCTTTGATGCAGAATGACTATTTGCAGCTATCTCCATTGGGTTAGAGGAGACCTCACCCCGCGGCCTGACCCTGCACACCCTGCCATGCAATCACACACAAGGAGTGTGTGGCTAAAGCTTCTGAAGTCTTCAGGCCTCCATACTGCCAGCCCTCAGCTTCATCGACTTTGCAGGAAGCTAAATCTAACAGGCCCTGGAGCTTCTCCTCAGGCCTCCTCTTTGATCGCTGATACCTGCCTTTGAGTAATAGCTTCTGGCAGTTGCTTTACCTTTGTCCAGAGCGGAGAAGATCCATTCTTGGGAGACAGCTTCTGGGAGGGCTCTCTTGCTTCTGGCAGCTAGTCGAGCTTTTGAAAGACTGGACTGAGCTACAGACTCTTTGCCTCTGGTCTCTGGGAGTAGCAGAGAAAACCAAAGGCCAGGCCAAAGGCTCCCACTTGAGGCACTGCCCCCTGCTCCCTGACGGCTTGTCAAATCCCACTGAACTGTGCAAGTGGGCCTGAGCTCAGAGCTTCCCCTGACTCAGGGCCTGTAACTTTGAGGTTCTCATACAGGATTATCTCAGCCCACACTGCCTAGAGGTGCTCACAGCCAGTTTCCAAAGAGGACTGAGGTTCCTGGACCAGGCAGACACTCCACATGAACAAGTAAGGCTGACATCACAGAGCTGGGCAGAGAGGAAAGCAGACGCCGAGAGCCCCCTGGACACTGTCCAGCACCTTCCCGGCTGACACCTGTTTATTTTTTTCTCTCTCTGTTTTGCCACCTCTACAAAGATTGAATTCTGGTTGAATAGGCCCCTTGACTCAAATCCCATTTCCAATCCCATGCTCTGTATTAGTCCTGCATTTTCTAAGACCTATGGGGGCTTCTCTGTATTTATCTTACTTTCAAATGTTTTAAATAAGCCTGCCCCATGCCCCTCAGCCTTTAGCAACACTGTGCTGCAATTTCCCTCTTCTCAGGACTCATTTTTTTCACATTAAATGGAGATATGTGTGTGTACACAAACATAAATATACAAGTTAGAAATTTTATTCTGTGCTTTATTAAAAGATTACAACACCTTTTTATTACTTCTTTCTCCCATCCTTCTCTGTGCCTTCCCAGGTCTTGCATGGGTAACTAATAGACTATACCAAGGATGGAAAATTCCTGAAAATTCCCCCTTCTTCTTTTGTAACACTGCCTTTTCTCTCTTCATACATTTTGGAGGAGGCATAACTAGTCCTGCATGTTGGTGGCTAACTTGAATTCTTCTATTGAACTGATTCCCTTTCAAAGCAGAGGACTTCCTGAGAACAGGATACATTTGTATTCCTCTAGGGGCCACAAGTGAACTGTCATTTCTTGAAACAGGGCAACAACATTGTTAGAGAAGGTCAAAGGACAGTGCCAAGGTAGAGGACAGTTCACTGTCTGTGGGTTCTCATCTAAGCACAATTGCAAGACCACTCAGGCTCAGGGAACAATACAATGAGGAGTTATCTAATAAACAGCAAACAAAGAGTTTCTATAGCCACAAGTGGCCTGGTATCTCACCCCAGTTAGTGTCCATAGCGTTCATAAGCCTTAAACAAAAGCAGTGCTGGACAGCAATGGCCAGTAGTGCTAGTCACTACCAGACACCAGGAGGTGGTATGAGTGTTAACAGCAGCTCTTTGTGAGTTGCTGAGCTACATCAACAATTAACAGCTCTTTGAGACACCAGACCAGGACCTATGATGCTATGTTCAGGTGATGTCAGAGGCAGGTCTGGAGGCAGGCGCTGTGGCCAGGTCTCTGCAAATGCCTTAGGCTTCTCTTCTTTCTTCAGAAGTCAGCTGCTGGGTGTTTCTTTCTTCAGAGATCTACTGCTGACTCTTCTTTCATTGGAGGCCAGGAACATAACATCTAAGCTGGCTACTGCCCTGCCTTAATCCTTTTTTAGAGTCCCTCACTCTGCATGTCTGATTGGACCATTTTCAATCCTAAGTGACTGATTGGACAATTTAGCACCAACCAGCTCATTCTTAATTTTTGATCCAAGTAATTAACTAATGAGCTGACCTTGAAAGTGATTGGTTCATTTATCTCACATCTGATTGGTCCATTCTACAATTCAGGTAACAAATATAGAAAGAAAAACTTGGTGCCCACATGGACCTGACCTGCCCTGACATCAGGGTCGGTTCATGGGCTGATGAGCTCTAAGGAGCCATGGCCAGAGCTGGCCTCAGTGGAGCCAGAGGCACTCTGATGGCCTCAATGGAGCCAGAGGGACTCTGCACCTGGTGCCCCTTCAGTGCAACGGGGAATAACAAGGTCAGGGGTGGGGGTGGAGACTTCAGCAACCCTGGGACACAGGTTACAGGGGCTGCTGCAGGGTGGCTCCACCATGTTGGCCCTGAACTCTATGAACCTCTCTCTTGCCTGCAGTTCCAGGGAGCCGCAGTGATGGAAATGGCCCAGTGGGACCCCATGCTCCTCCCCACAGCCTTCATATAAAGGGCGGAGGGGCTCACTGGTACCTCCTCTGTAGGAGTTTGCTCCAGGACAGGGCACTTTACCATTGCAACCCCAGTGGGGCTGCATGCCCTGGGGCAGCATGGCAGGGGGCCCACTGCCACCCACCATCCCTGCCAACCTTTGCTGGCAGCCTGAGCACTAGTGGGACCTAGTGCAAGCAGCATGCTTCTGGGGGCCAGTATCTGAGCCCCTAGGGGTGGGGGGTGCTGGCGCTCAAACTGGGCTAGTGCCAGGGCCAACCATCAAGCCTGGCCCAGTGAGGTGGCCTCTGTGCAGTTGCCCTGAAGCACCCTGTTGCAGAGCAGCCCAGGTATTGCCCAGCGGCAGCTCTCTGGGTGGCTGGCAGAGAAACTCCTGCTGCTGCTACTGCTGCTACCACCCAGAGCCTTAGGGGGTCCAGCACTCCAACCCTGCTTAGTCAGGGGGAGAGACTGCCCAGAGGCAGGTACTTCTGCGGCAGACAGCAACTCCTGCCACCAATGCCACTTCTAGAGCCATGCTCACCAGCTACCACATGCTTCACGCCCTGGGGCAGGAGATGGGAAACCCCACTGCCACTCAGTCTCCAGCTGCCTCCACCAGGTGGTGGGCTGTAGCGGAGCCAGTCATGCCCCATGGCTTGTGCCACTGGGCTCCAGCACCATTCTGAGACACATAGAGACGCCTAGCCCGCCCCTATTTTCTTAGGGTGCCATCTTATCTGTAACTCCTCCAGGCCCAATCCGCTACTGGCCCAAACTTTGCCATCATGCCTGACAGTGGGCTTCTCCCCACTAACCTCAGAAGCAGGGGAAGCCCTGGGGTGCTGTGTCTGACGTCTGCAGATTTCTGGGACTGAGTGAATATGTGGCTATTGCTGCTAGGCCTGTGGGAGTGGGGCTTCAGAATGCTAACGCCACGTGGTTCCAATGCTGCCCAGGCATCCCGCAGGAATGCTGCTGAGCAGAAAGCTCCCCGTGGTGCCTATGGAGTTTGGGGGGGGGCAGTAAGGGCTCATCAATGATAGTAAGGGTCTTACTCTGTACAAAGTAAGGTAGCAACCTCTGGACTCAGACACTTGTTCTAGTATGTTGGGTGAGTCATTTGTTCTCTCTGAATCCCAAGTTCTTTGTCTGTACGGTGGGCACATAGACAGTGACCTCACTTGGCTTTTTGAGGAAGAAAGTTAACAGCCCGTACAAGTTGCCTAGTGGAGCGTTCACAACAGGCGAACTCCCCTCTCTGCCCTGGTGGAATGGAGATTTCGACAGCACTCAGGCTGATGGACTAGTAGATATTTAGAGACACAGAGACCCCTGGAGGAGAGCTCAAGACACACTCCATGGGAATCCATGACTGCCCGCTGGCCCAGAAGAAACTCCCCACCTTCCTAGGGACCCAAACTTTCCCAGGGCTCAGTTCTCCCCTAGCCCTTCTCCACCAAGACTCAGCCAGGAGGGTGGCATAGTCCTTGCTCACGGGTGTCAGATGAGGCAGTCGAGACAAATAGATGAGATCGACCCGTGAGAGATCACATTGCTGAAAGGAGACAGAACAAACCAGAAAAGCACCGGGGTGGTGGGAGGGTGGGGGGAGCATCCCTCCAGGAGAAAAGTCACCCCAGTGCTGCCGCTCCCCAGTAAATCGGCTGAGAGACACTCTGAGGACATGACAGATTCCCCAGAATTGTTTGACTCGCCGAGCCTCAGTTGGCCTTTCCTTGTGTTTGTCTCCCAATGAAACAGTGAACACCGAAAGGGCCAGACCTTGCCTCTGCACCTCTCCAGAGCCATCCCCAGTGCCCAGCAGAGCAGAGATGCTCTATAAATATTTGCTGAAATGAACTGACAGCGACAACTGCTGAGTCTCAGGGACCGAGGAGCTGGTCTAGAACTCCAAGCATCCAAGGCTGCCAGGTCTCCTTCCTCTCCAGGAAAAGGCTGGCGGTGGCTCCACTCACTCCACCTTCTGAGGTTCCCTTATGTGCAGGAAAGCAAGAGCTTTCCTCCTGATGCTTATTAACTTCAGTGCATCTAATTACCTCTGTACAGTTGGGTAAGTTTGAATCGCCTGACCTCCCTGCGTCAGTTTCAGGGTTTTAAACGATTGACAGTTCCAATTAGCTGTAATTAGAAAGGATTAAAACCATCCATCAAACGAGTCTTATAGATAGACCCTAGGCTTCTTATATCTTTATTTGAAATGGGAGTGGGGGGCAACCTCACACTGGTCTCTCCCTCTCACTCTCTCTCCCTCTCTTTGAAACAGACCTGGGTGCGGCAGAAGGTGTCAGTGGGAGAGGACACTTCTTACTCCAGGGCCAGCGCTGCCTTGCTTTGCATTGTGTTGGGTTTGGCAGCTGATAATGGAAAGAGAGCTGAATTCTAACTAGAGAGTAGGGGGGTGGGGAAAAAGAAAAGCCTTTAAAAAGGAAAAATCGTGGAGGCTGTAATCCCTACTGCAAAGGCTCACTGTGAGTGCAGGAATAATGAATCTGGCTCCCCAGTACTTTATCCTGCTTTTGTTTACCTAACAGTCTGACAATGCATATTTATGCAAATCGGCAGTGGGGCTGTTTGGTTGTTCATTAATTAGCATCTGATTCCTTGTGTGTTAGCCAGACTTCAGAATTCTGCTAATTTGATAAACAGTTGATTTTCCCCTCAAAGGTCTCTAATGTGGCATCTCAGTCTGGATTGAACCTGTGTGTTGACAGCTGGTCTGTGGGGCTGGAACCCTTTATAGGTGATACAAGGGGTCCTCCAAGAGTGTAGGATACTGAGGTCTGGAAGACCCTAGAATCTGGGAACTGGAAGGTGCCTTGGAGGTGGTTCAGTCAGACCTTGGGTTACAATGCAGCCAACATTTGTTGAGTTCCAATCTCAGCTTAATTTCACTGATTTAGTAGTCCCCATATGTATAGCCTTTTAAGCCCTAAAGAGACCTAATAATACATTTATGGAACAATCTCTAATTTCATCTTCATAACTGCCTTATTCCTGTCATCCCATTTTACAGATGTGGGAGTTATGGCTCAAGAAATGTTTCCTTCACAGTAGCATGGGTGGAGCTAGAAGGGATCACGCTCAGTGAAATAAGCCAGAAGGAAAAAGAAAAATATCGAATGGTTTCACTTATAGGAGGAATATAGGAGAGCCAAATAAGAGATGGGGAGGAGAAAATAACAACAAAACCAAAACAAAAACTAGCAGGCAACCATCAATGGGAGACATTCCGCAAGGGAGGGGGAGAATAAGGGCTCAAAATGGGGGAGAAAAGAGCACAAGGGACTATGATGACAGTTCACAGGTGCATTGGTGGTGGGTAGCCCACAGGGAATATACAATAATGTAAAAGATATAAATAAATAAATAAATAAATAAATAAATAAATAAATAAATAAATGTTTCCTGAAAACAGCTGAAATGGGATTCAAACCCAATGGGCTAACCTTCATATCCTGAACTTTCTCCAACTTTGGGGAAAGTTTTCAGTCTAAGAGACTGAAAATACCAACACGGGCACTCAGAGGAGCAAAGTGAAAGCACCTAAGGCAGGGTGGGTTGTCCACAGTGCCCTGAGGGGGCTGACACCACACTTAACCCTCCCTCCCAGACAGAAAGCCCAGGACCTCTGCCCGGAAATAACGGCGGGAGGAGACTGCGGGACGTCGGAGCAGTGAGCGAGGGCAGCATTGGGTAACGCGGCCAGTCAGCACAGCCGTGCTGGTTGCTGTTCTCTGATCACCTGGAGCAGAAGCCGCGCGTCTGTGACGGCGCGGACTGATGCCTGCACCGCTGTGTCAGGGGATGGCTGTTCTCATCTGGCTACACCCATTTGCTCAGAACCTGAGGTTCAGCTGGTGCTGCTGCACCTGGCCCCGTACCAGCTCCCCGCCCTATTTGTGAGGTCCTTTGCTCTTCCTGCAGGCCAACACACACACACACACACACACACACACACACACACACACACACACAGACATGCACATGGCCACGCACATTCATGAACACACAGAGATGCACATGTGCACACAGGCGTGCAAGGGGCAGGCTCCATCCTCATACCAACCTTCCTCCCACTCGCTATTCTGAGCACAGGAACCTGGCTCAGCCCGCAGCTGACCGCCCCCTCTGGCCACACTTCAACTCAAGCTTTATTAATACATCCAGTGTGCATCTCACTGAAGGAACGCTGGGATGTTGCTGTTCTTAGCTACATCCAGGATGTGAGACAAGGAAAACACAGGAAACCTTTATCCCTTCAGATATTAGGACTGTTGCCTAGGGTACACTGGGGCTCACAGGGACTGGGGGACCCCCCTCCATCTGGGAGCTACTGCCTCTTCTCTCCTGGGCCTCCCTCCTGGCCTGCGTTCATTTCAAGTCACACCTCAAACTTGGGAGGTTGCAGTCCCCCTTTTGAGAGATAATCAATAGGCAGTGACAGTGTACTTGACAGTTGGTGTTAACTGAAGTCACAGCTCCACTCAAGGCTCTGAAAAGCACCACCGTGAGTCTGTCCAGGTGTTTTCTCTTTTTCTGATTCACATGCTCCTCACTTTGCAGAGGAAGCAGAGCATGAGCAACTACAGCCCAGGCCTACCACAGGTTAAGTCCACTTGCTTCCCCAAGCCAATTGGTTGGCATCCTCAGCCCATGGTGCCCAAGGAGAGAGGCATCAGAAGGGGGGCCGCTCATCACAGATCAGCAGGAGCTGCCAGCTCCCCCGCATCCTCGTTATCCCCCCAAGGAATCATTGCTTGAGCGGGGAGGAAAGCATGGTAGCTTGTCACTAGGCAGGAATGAATCTCTACCAACAAAACCCAAGGGTCAGGGCTGGGGAAGCCCTTCAAAGCTTTACATCAAGAAATACCACACACACACACACACACACACACACACACACACACACACACACACACTCCCTTGGGTCCCTGATGCTGAGCAAAGCCAAAAGGTTTCATCAAGCCCCAACTGCTTGCAGAGAGAGCACTGAGGTTGGTGTGCTCTGAAAGATTTGAACTGGGAAATGCAGTAACAAAAACAAAAAAAACTGTTATCACAGGCCTGCTGTGAAGAAGTGCATGATCACATTAAGAGAATAAGCTTTTGCAGAGTATAGGAAAACCTGGCTTGGAATCCCAGTTGTGCCCTCCGGCTGTGTCACTTGGAGCAAGAGGTTAACAAAGGTTGGGGAGATCCCTTCCTGCATTAGATGTGAATCATCCCCTTCTTATTCATTGCATCTTGTCTGTTTAGTCCTGTTAATTGAACTCAGTTAACTGAGTTTTAGAATTTGTTTTTTTTTTTTTCCAGTTAAGAGAAGCAGGGATTTTAATTCCCAGATTGCAGTTGAGAGACAGAGGATTACAGAGGCTGAGTGACTCTCCTGTTTGCCCAGCAAGAAAGTTCTGGAGCTTGAATAGACACAGCCCGCACCTGCCACCCCATGGCTGAGCCAGGAAAATACCTTCAAGAGTGCGGCGCCTCATAGCTGTCCCCTGCTCTGCCCATTAGAGGTCCCCCTAAATTTGTCCCAGAACATATATAACAGTTTTGTGTGACTTCTGTTCTGCCTCCTTGACATTTTCCCCACTTAAACTCGCCTCCTCTCAAGACTGCAGACATCTGGGTTGCCGGACCGTTCAGGTCCAAAGGGGCCATCCTGGACCAGTGCCCTCCCACCTGTCATGGGAATCCATCCTGTTCTCTGGGCTTCACTCCTTGCAGCTTCAGAGCGCGTCCGCTGCCAGGCTTCTGCGCATGTCCGTATTGACCATACACGGGCCCTGTGTTCTGAAGCCTGCAGACTGTGGGGAGCTCCTGGGCTTTGAAAGACCATCTGAGAAGGCTTCTTTGTCTCCCTTTGGTGTTCCCTTCCCCTAAGAAATGACATGTTGTGCTTGAAAGAGGCTCCCATCCTCCGGCTATGTTTTACTTGAGCTAAAATAGGGCCTCGAGCTATTTCTGAGGCTTTGTTACTCATGGACAAGAGATGTTTGCTCAACTGAAATCCACCCAGAGCCTCATTTTGATGTAGCACCACAGCTGAGTAACTGCTCTTTCTCAGGGCCTACCTGCACACTGCCTCCTGAGGCCTGTCACGGGCGCTGGCAGCCCCTGGAGCTGGACTCTTGCTGCATCTTCCTGGCCTTAACTCACTCATGCCTGTGACTTGCTTTTTATTCAGTTTGTCCTAAAAATAAATGAATAAAATTAATAAAGCTCCACACTTTCACCATTACAAAAAATAAGTCTTCCAATTTCATTTAATTCCTTCCCCCAAGTCACCCCCACCCACCCAGGCCCTGCCAGGAATATCCCTTCAAACAGGCCTGTGCTTCTCACCTGGGAATCCCCTGGGTATGTCCTGGGGTGTGCCTCTGCTGAGGTTTCTTGAACCCGAGCAGAAAAACCTCTGTTTTGAAAGGCTTTTATAGATCAATAGACCGTGCTTGTGGATGTTTTATTACACCAAAGTGCTCTCGATGTGTAGTGTCCGAAAAAAAAAAGATCAATAAGGCGACGGTACCGGGAGCACATTAATTATCAGGAAACACTGTCCGATCAGTCACTAGGCCAGAAACTAACTCTGGGGGAGTGGGAGTGACCTGTTTCCCCTGTGGGGAGACCCTTTGCCCAGTAATCACTTTGTGGCAAATTCAGTTGTATCCACTTTTCAGCCCTCCGAGGTTATACCTGTTTGCCTTGGCAGAGCAGATGGTCAAATAGGATGGGGGAGGCAGTGGAGATGTTGCTCTCCCGTGTGACTGAGGGCTCAACCTTTGGGGTGAAACTTGAAGAAGGTCAAGACTTCAGAATATCCCCACAATGGGATTCAGAGAAACCCAATAAACCAGAATCTCAGGGAACAGAGGATATCTGCTCCCCTCTGACAATATCCTCCCAGCACTAGGTGGTCATATCATTTACAGCACAAGCCAGATGCTTGCAGTAGCCAAAGGAGACACGAGATGCTCTGGAATCTGTCCCAGGCTGACCACAGGTTCTTCAGTTCTGTCTTTCCTTTTACTGCTTAGGGAGAAGATTTTGCTCAAAGAAAACACACACACACACACACACACACACACACACACACATTTGTATCAGAAATTCCAACTATCTATATTCAGGGTGTTTATGCTTGGCTTGGTAGAACTGGAGAATTGAGGGTAATCAGGACTCAGTGCTGAACCTGATGTGAATGGTGCCTCCAGGACGAATAAAATCTAAGGATTCTTTAGAATTTTAAGACCTGACAGGAGGGTACAGCCCCATTTTAGTCTTGACTCTCCACCCTCCTCACCCTGGGTGAGTTTCTAGATTCCTACATAATGGGTGTAGCCAAGCCAGCCAGCAGGATCTTCCTCAAACTCTCACCCCCAAATTGACAAGTCCACCTTCCTCTGGTCCCCCTTCTCTCACCAGGGAGTAGGTTCTTCCTCATAGGAGAGTGCAAATCCTCCAACTACGTTCAGGACCCATCACTCTTCCTACTTGCCCACCCTCTCTTTCCTGGGTCTCCCGGGAGATGTTACTCTCCATTCATCCTATGGCATTTGAATAGACTCTAATCTTTCCCATTAATAATAATAAACTTTAAAAAAATGTCTAGCTCTTACATCATCTTCTGCCTAACTCTAGAATGCTTGTTCTTTTCATAGTGAAAAAATGTGTTTATATATTTTTTAAAGATTTATTTATTTACGCATACAAGCTGGGGTACAGGCCAGAGGCTTGGGGTGGCAAGAGGGTTCACCAGGGACAGAGAGGGGAGCAGAACAGGCAGATTGATGAAAATACACTGCTGAGGGGAGCAGGAGCGAAGCAGGAGAGATCTGCCGCGCCATGTGGGAATATCCCCAGCCGGGCATCGAACTTGCGTCGCCGCTGCCGACAGCTCCACAGTGCAGCGCTTAACCACTGCACCACCAGGGAGGCCCAATGTGTTTATAATTTTTGTGTCCACTTGCCAGTGCCCATTCATGTCTTAGTCCATACCAATCTGACTTCAGATTCCCTCTCATACCAAAACAACTCTCACTAAAGTGACCAGTGACCTCCAAACCTATAATACATAGGCCTTTTGCAGTTTTCCTGTCACTTGACCTCTTAGCAGCTTCAACACCCCAGCTAGCCAATCCCTTCCACTTTCTAGATATATCCTTTTCTCTTGGCTTCTCTGATTTCCTTCCTACATTTCTGGTTACCTTTTTTTCAACTCCATTCCAGCCTTCTAATTCTCTACTCAACAATTACCTATTGGATTTCCTACATTCTTCCAGGCCCCATTTCCTCTTCTTTCTGCACTATCAACCTAGTTGATTCCATGCCCATGACAGTCCAATTATCTTCTATATACCAACTTTGTATCTCCAAGATGCAGAGCTTGAAAACTATATGTCCAAGACTGACTAGGAATGTTCCAGCAGAAGACTACTCAGCAAAGTCAAACCCCCTCTCTGGTGGGCCCTACCACGAGAAAGTATCACTCTCCAGACCTTCAGTTAGTCATGACAGAAACTCAGGAGACATCTTCACTTGCCACCCTTATCTAATCCATGACCAGGTCCAGTTGTTCTTCTTTCTAGCTTTTTCCTGAAACTACTCACTTTTCTCTATCTCTACTTCCATAAGTCTAGCCCATCTTCATAATGATTGTTTTCCTAGACCCTTGTAATAGCCCCCTTTCTTATCTACCATGTATCTCCCCAAGAGTAATCAAATTCTTTATACATATATGTATATACCATATATATGTATATATAATAAATAAATACATACAAAAGTCATATGTAAAGAAATAATATGTTCTTTTTGGTTTACATCTTTTCAAAAATCAAATTAACCTTATTATGATCTACAGATTCCTACATGAACTAAGAATCCTTATCTACAGCTCCAAATTTCATCCCACACCCTCTTCCCAAGTCATTATTGTCTAGGAACACTGGTTTTTTGTTTGTTTTTCATTTTCTCAGACATCCCACCTTCCAATCTCAGAGCCTTCTCTCTGGCTCTAACACTCTACTGTATTCTTGCTTCAACTGGTACATTTCTACCTGTCTTCCCGTCACCATAGATGCCTCACTTCTCTACACCCAATTAAATACCCTTGCATTTTGCTCTTACGGCATCGCCTCATTCCACTTTGTGGCACATATAATAACTATGTTCAGGAATTATTTGTTTATCTATGTGTCTCTCTTCAGAAGACTCCATGATGGTAGTACTTATTTCACCTATACACACTGGTGTCTCTTATAGAGTAGAGGCTCAAGAAAAAGTTGATGAATTAATGTTAAACTTTTAAAATAATGGAAAATAACTTAAATCTGCTCAGAAGAGAGAAACCACAGATGAAGGGATCTAAAACAACACCATGATAACAGAAAACATTTGACTCATACTTTGTAAAGCCAGGTGCCATTCTAAGAACTTTATACACATTGCCCTGTGCAATCCTTGTTGGGCGCTACTCTATTAAATCCCCACCTCTTATTTGGAAGAGCTGAAAAAAGAGGGGTTGCCTAAGTTTCCTCACAGCCACACACTCACACAGCTGAGAGCTGAGGGAGCCAGCAGAGACAGGCTGGCCCCCAGGTCCTCCCTATTCCATTATGCCGTCTTTTGCAGGCACTAAGGCAGAGCCTCCTGAAGGAGAGAAGGAAACTTTCTAAAAATACCTGAAGTGCTGACATGTGGAAGTGGAGAGCAGCTTGTTCTGTGTTGACTCAAAGGATAGAATTAGGACCAATGATTGATTAAATATAGGAAAATAAACTCTGGCTCAATATAATGGAGAAAAAAACTTTTAATAACTAGACCTGTCCAAAACCAGTATGGACTGCGTCAGGTGGAGGTGCTTAAGTAAAGGCTAGAAATCAGTGGGGCATATGGAAGAGAGACAAATATTAAGTGGGCAAGTTGATTAGAATATTTGATGCCTATTGCAACCTTGACAGTCTGTACAATTTATCTCGCACACTTTATACATTTCCATTTATTGTACTGAGCAATGATAAATATTTTCAGCACCATGACCATGAATCTCAATTATTCATCAAATAAAAAGATATCATTCATTTGCTATTTAATAAGGTGGCTTCCTCAAATTCTTTTCAAAATGAGGCAGTCTGAGATTTCTTAAATAATTAATTCAATACTAATTCAGATAAGTGGACTCATTTTGGAACAATTTGCAACAGGAAAAAGGTTTCCTGGTTAACCTATATCCAATCAAATATCCAATTAACCAGGACATCCTGTTCTCCCAGCGTTTCAGTTAATCCAGGGTTTCACATGGAGTCTTTTTTCTCTCTCTAGTCTTTTAGCCACTTTGTCTGGGGGTGGTTAAATTTTGTATCAATTTACATGTTTGTTTACAAAATACATCACAGACTGGGAAAAATCTAGCTGGTCTAGCCTGTTGTTCCTCTAGTTCTAATGTAATTTCATGGGGTGGTGGGAGTGGGGGAGAAATAAAAAAGAAAGTAAGAAAAAAATCAAGGGGCTGGTGGGAAAGGCCTAAACACTGCAATTTTTCAACCATTTTCATCCAAATTGTCTGCAATTTCCTGGTGGCCCAGGCTCCAAATTGTGTGTGAATGCTGCAGTAGCAATCCCGGCTGGATCCCAAGTGCTGTCGCTATAATAACAGCTGGACCCACAACAGAACACGCAGACGCATACTCTGCCAAGACAGTCCAGTACCTGCCAAGGCAGAGTCCAGGTTAAAAGCAGGGCAGGGCTGCGAAAATGCTGCCCACATCCCCTTCTCTCTCCTGCTGTTAGAAACGGCCCTCATCTAAATCTGCAGGAATCCGAGTCAGAGGCATCCATTTCAGACATTACACACCCCCTTCCTCTATTCCCATTCTTTTTTCCCCTTTACAGATGAAAAAACTGAGGCCCAAAGAGGTGAAGTGACCCCAACATCACACAGTGTACTTGTAGCAATAAGACAGATTTGGTGCTGTTGGTGCCATTTTTCTCTGACTAACATGGGTAAAGTTCTGGAGGAAGAACCCATCTCTTTGCCAAAGCCTCTTTCTTATCCATGTGAGAGTAAGAGGAAAAAGAGAGAGAGAATCTAGAAAGTTCTAGAAAGAATCTAGCGTATTCTTTACCTGTGACATCAACTTCAGGATCCTGGAGAATAAAGTCACCTATAAATACAAAAAAAGCCATATACCTAACAGGTTATGAATATTTTGAATTTTGAAAGTTCATTTAAATTTATAATGAAGCTGGTAATGAAACACATAAATACATGGTATGGCAGAAATTAAATCTAATTATTGTGGCTTTGAAAATCAGTTTGCATGTAGGCAATTATTAGTTTGTAGCTGTCATTAATTACCAATGACAAGATCAATATGCAGCATTCCAGGGTCGCCACTTCCCCTCTCTGAGATATGGGTCCATGCAAAAATTCTAAGGATACTCGTTTTCCTGGAGAAACCAGTTATGCATGCAATCACAGATTTGATCCAGTAGGAAAAGTTCTGCACTCTAGCTTCTCCTCACTGAGATACGTGTCCTAAGCAAATCTGTTCGGCATCTAAGGACAATGTGAATGTCACCTACTCTATCCCACCACTACTGGTGCTGGATCAGTTAGATGCAGATCCCAGTCTCCATTCTGCTGCTCCCTAACTGGAGGATATTGGGCAGGCTATTTAACTTCTCTGTCTCCTCACATGAGAGCAGAGGACAGATAAAACATCATAAACAGAGCTTCCAGAAAAGGGCCAGGAACATAGCAACCACTGTTCTTATTTACCAATTTTTAACAGTGTGTTTGTATGTGGAAGTGAAGTTTCACTCATAATAATAAACTAATCATTTGCAATATAAATGGAAGTTATTATTATCCTGGTTCTTCCAAGCTCTCAAAGTTGTTGGGTGGGAAAGGGAAAAACAAAAGCTAACTATCAGAAAGTGTGTTGCAAACAGAAAGCACTATACCAACTGAAGATGAACATTTCTTCCTGATAAAGAGTGAGAGAAAGGGCCATGCTCAGGATGGCATATTTTTTTCTGCTAAGTACTCCAGGTGTGCAGGAATGATTGGTCCAGGGTCACTGTGCAATCCCTTCTGAGAGCACAACTGTGAATCTGAATGTTTAAGCATTAGAACCAGCCGGACCCCTGGATGAGGTTGTTGCCTACATAAAATGTAAAATGTAATAGTTGAACCGCAATAAAGACCCTTCCTGAGACAGGAGCCCCACAACCCCAATGCAAGCCATGGGGCATGACTGGCTTTACTGAGGCCCTCCTCGGGTCCTAAGTTTAAGGGCCAGCCCCAGGGTGCAGTCTGCAGGACAACCCCAAACTTCAGTGACAGCCGCCTGGGTTGTGCTGTGGCAGCCTTCAGGCCAGTCTGGCAGGCTCTGACAGCAGCAGCCCTTGGGCCCCACAATTCCTGGTTTGGGGACACTCAGATGAGCATTTGACCCTATTGAAGCCAGCCCCAGCTGTGGGGGTTTCCTCTGAAACAATTGCCATTTTAAGCCTGACTGACCTATGCATAGGTTAGGTATAGAGAGTTGGCCAGGGTTTTACTTAAGATTGCCATGCTAGAATTATTAACAATCAAGTTTGAGCTCCCAATGAATCAATCAGTTCAAATTCTCATCAGAGCCAGGCAAGATTTTTGAGACCATTCAGGATTATAAAGAGAGCAACCTGACTGGAACTTGACAAGTATCATTCAAACATCTGAAATTGTAAATGGAGCAATCAAGTTTGAAAGGCTGAGAGCCTGAGGATATATTCAGAGCAGCAGCCATCTTGAACCCATTTATCAGATGGTTTCAAGTCAGATTTGTTGGAACTCCTGGAAAGACCCTTGCAGGCAAATTTATCAGGAAGATTTGTCAGGATTGAGACTCCACAGACCTTTGAGAACTTCACAGAGAACTGACTGTTGTACCTGCCTCTGGTCCTGCCTCTGACATCACCTGCACAAAGTACACTGGCTTATGCGTGGTGTCTCTAGAAGAGCTGTTTGCTCTTGGCCTATGCCAACAGCTCTCAAAGAGTTGTAACACTGGTGTCTCCTTCTCTGGCACCATTGCCTGCTGACCAGTGCTGACCAGCACAGCTGACCTCTGAATGGCATTCATGACCTGTGTCTGGCCATCTCTGAGAGCTGCCCACTGTTTTTGATCCTCTGATACCACTTCCTATTGCTGTTATGCCTTGCACTGTCTGATCTGGTGTCTGGTACTATCCAGCCCAGCTTTTGGACTGCTGATGTTGGCTGTTCACCTCACCCTGTCACCTC
The DNA here is from genome assembly GCA_004024925.1 of Scalopus aquaticus. Taxonomy (NCBI): domain Eukaryota; kingdom Metazoa; phylum Chordata; class Mammalia; order Eulipotyphla; family Talpidae; genus Scalopus; species Scalopus aquaticus. The sequence continues at coordinate 52,699 of PVIJ01004046.1, read as the reverse complement.
AGCAGCCCCATCTGTAATTACCTCTAGCTCCCATTCTGCATTGGATTCTGGTCCACTGCTTACCGATATGCCATCAGCTCTAGGCTCTTGTCAAAGGGACAGCTTCTTGCATGAGCAGCCTTTGTTTTAGAACACTGGACACTGCAGACATTTATGTGGGGTAGGCTAGCCAGCTACTTGTGACCTTAGCAACTCTCCTTTTTCCAAGTCTTTCCTATGTTAATAAGCCCTGTTGTTACACCCTGATCCTGAGTCATATCTTGCACTTGTAAACACCAAGGTAAGAACTCACAAATAGCGACCAGTCCTCCCCTACACCACATTGGCACTGTTTTATTCAACTTTTAAAATACCATTGCTAACTGTTTTCTGATGGGAAACTTATGTCCAGCAATAAGAAAGATACACAGACCAACTGGTGCTGAAAGACACTGACACTAACCTGTAAAGTGACTCCTCCCAATGTTTTAGAAAATTAAAGAGAAGAAAAAGAGATGATAAGAAAAATATATTTCAAAATGGCAGCTGCAGGATTCAAAAATAACTTTTTCAGCATCCCAGTTTTTGCCTGGGTGACTCGTTAACAGGTATCTGCTTGGTACACCAAGACTCTGATGCTGTTTCTTTGAATAGATCCCAGCTCTTCCTCTCCCCTCCAGTCCTGGCACATGGACCAGTTCTCCCCACATGGACCCTCTGGAGGGCGCACATCCAAGTGAATGAGCATTAATACTCTCAGAGCGGTTGGCATTGCACAATGATCAGATTGGCTTTCTGGAGAACTTGGAGATTAATGAAGCCACCTACTACCTCCCCATCACCGCCTGCCTGAATACAGGTTTGTTTGATTGTTCAATTCAAGCAGAGGAAAATGAGAGAGATGTAACTTCCAACAGAGCTCTACCACTCGTCTTAAATCATCTCCTCTGGATGCAGCTCACTGGGGCTGCCCATGGTTTCTCCAACTGAGAGGAGAAATCCTGGCTGAAAAATCTCAGTACACCAGAGACTGGCTCACTGGACAGCTCCCCAGTCTCTGGCTTGAGGATTCCAGAGAGCAGCCTCTTCTACCAGGACTAACCTGTTAACGAGTGTGCTGGCTCTGTTCTCTCTTTTCGTCCCAAACAGGGAGAGGCAATCCTTGCAAATCACTTTGTTCTGTTAGCAGTGCTGGAACTTCTAGATTCTTCTTTGTACTTGTTCAAGGCTTGTTACAGTTTATACATTGGAAAGTGTTTCTTTCTTAATTGATACCAAGGGGCCTCTTGCTCCTTAAAGTGATTCAGGACTGGCACTCATTAAAGGAGAGAGTAGAAGGAGGGGCTGAGATCTAGCTAATTATGTCAGGCTTGAGAAAGAGGGCAGGTGAAGGCTTTTCATTTGAGACCTTTGCAGATTGTTAAATTAAAAGAATGTCTTGTGCTGATAAACAGGTTGGAGCTGGGCAACGGAGCACAGCTATTGGGAGGTCAAGGTTGGGGCTGTAAGAAGGTTTTTACTGCCATTTGAGCTCTAGGAGGTGTGAAGAGGGGTTGGAGGAGAGGGTTCTTGAAAGAAATGAACTGTCCCTCAATCTCCTGCCCCTGTCCTTATAGACACACAGGTTGAAAACCACATCCCAGAAAAAAGTTAGCCAACTACAATTCACAGGCCAAATCCAGCCTGTGTACCATTTGTATGTATTAATGGTGGTGGGAAGAGAGAGATGTGGGATATAGGATAAAAAAAGGAGAAATAATATTTCATGACCATGTGAAATTCAAATTTGATTACAACAAATAAAGTTTTATCAGCACATATAGTATTGACATATTATAGCTGCTCCTGTACCACAGCAACAGAGTGGAATATTTGCAAGGAAGACAGTATAGGGTCATAAAACCCAAGCTTTTTACCAACTGCCCTTTCTAGGAAATCTGTGGAGAATTGTGTGCTAAAGCAATGAAGCCAGCTGAATAAGGTTGGCTAGTGTCTGGAGGTGTGGGAACCACTTTGGACCTGGGGTTAGGAGGTTTATCTGAAGTTAGGTTAATTTGAAGCTTATCTCTAACTCTGGAAAATATACCACACATATCCCTGAGCACAGGTAACCCCATTTGTGCAACATAAATAAACAGTATATATCTAACAGATATCACATTGAAATTTAAATAAGATGAGCAATCTGAAAGGGAAAAGACTTGGCACAATGAGTGGTATAGAGTAGATGCTCTAAATAATAACAAGCAATATTATTTACAATAAATAAATGCAAACACCCTATATGTCTGTCAATGGATGATGGATAAAGAAGATATGGTGTGTGTGTGTGTGTGTGTGTGTGTGTGTGTGTGTGTGTGTGTGTGTGTGATGGAATGTTATTCAGCAAGAGAAAAGAATGAAATCCTGCCAATTGCAATGACATGGATGGTCCCTGAGGGCATCATGCTCGGTGAAATAATCTAACAAAGAAGGACAAATACTGTATGATACCACTGTGGACTCTGAAAAAGCCAAACCCATAGAAACAGAGAAAGGTTGCCAGGGGAGATGTTAGTAAAAGAGTAGACTTCAAGTTAGAAAATGAGTATGTTCTGGGGTTGGAATGCACTATATTGTGATTATAGACAACAAGACTGTATTATATACTTGAAATTTGCTAAGAAAGTAGCTCTTAAATGTTCTCACCACAAAAAAGTAAGTGGTAATTATGTGAGGTGATGGAGGTGTCAGTTAATGCATCTGTGGTAATCACAGTGTAAGATACACGTGTACCAAATCAAGCTGATGTACACCTTAAAGTTAAACAATGTTATCTTATATGTCAATTACATCTCAATAAAGTTGGGAGACTATCATAATATTCAAGAGAATAAATGGACATATACGTCTTGATCAAACACCTACATGTCTTTAAAGATCCCATCTTCGTTCCACTGCTTCAAGAAAAATTCCACGTCTTCCCAGTATTATGGGAACATTGTTTCTAGCAAAAATAGATTCCAGTTTCTATCCAAAAATGGCCAATAAAATGTGTTCAGTGAAATGTTAAAAAAAAAAAAAAAGAAAAAAATTCCATATAGGGTGATGTTCTGTGAAGGCTTCACAGAGGAGGCAGGACTGGAACAGGGCATGAAGTTCACTATTTGGCTTGGGTAAAATTTACTCAAAGAGGTTTGGTGCAGGGCAGTCTAATCTGTGACAATGTGGGAGCTAGGAATAGGTATGTATAAGAGAGGAACATCAAGATAAGAGAGGAACACTGGGAGATGGGACTTGTGGTGATGTGTTAGGATGTTTGGGGCCACAAATGACAGAAAATCAAACTCAACTTGGATTCAGTGTAGAAAAGTGTGTTATCTTATCTCACATAACCAGAAATTCAGAAGCAAGACTCAGCTATAGGAAGACTCAGGTACAGTGTCTCTGAGATTTCGCCTGACTCTGCCTGTCTGTGCACTGGCTTCAGTCTAGGCTACTTTCCCTGAGTGTCAGGATGACTACACCGAGACAATACACTCCTTTGTTCACATCCAGCAAAGTAGATGGAACACTTTCTCTCCCACTTCAGTGAAAGCCTTTCCTCCATCCTGATTGGGCCAATGAGGATCACATGATCCCTATTAAAGCATTAGCAGTCTGACCTCCTGAACCAGTCTCTACCAAGAATGGATTGCCATGACAGGCTTCAACTATCAGGACTCACCCCAGGACCCAGCTTCTTCTGATCATATCCTTTAGAGGTAGAGGGACTGATGCCAGAATAAAACTGCAGTGTGCTAAAGAAGAGAAAGGACTAGATGCAAGTGAGCATCTATCGCTGTCTCCCCCCGAGCATAAGTCCCTGGGAAAGGCACACTGGAGGTAGGCCACCAGTGACTGAAGATCAAGCTCAAAATTTCATTGTATCTTGAAGATTTTTGGGTCCCTGTGATTGTGCTCTGACACAACCCAGCTCATGCATGGCTCTGTAACAGCTGGAATAAACCTGGGAGAATTTGAGTCAAAAAATGTAGGAGAACAGGAGGCAGAAATAAGTTATTATAACCCATATTTCACTTCAACTTTCTTGCAGCATAAACAAAAACCATGATTGTAGGGCTTCACACAGCAATCTCCTTACTGGCCCAAAAGGTTGCTCCAGTCTTTTAATTGCTACTGCCCAGGAAAATAATCTTTTCTTTGGCTTTCTCTCTACTGGGGCTTACTGAGAATAGCACACTGTCCATATTTTTTTTTAGAAATGACAGAAAGATTCCTGGTGCTTGGGTTAAATAATTAAGATTTGCTGTGGGAACACCAAGGAACCCCGTAAAATGGCTGCGTGGCTTGGTAAATGAATTGCTTAGTGTTTAATTACTAAAAATTACTATCAATTACTAAATGTTACTGCAAATTACTTGCGGAATAGACACATTTGTTTGTGGCTATTAATGATTTCAATTACTCCTCATAGGTAATTGGTTTCTGCATGCAGACGGGCACCAACTGTCGAATAGGAGCTCAGCAATAAAAATGCTGCTCTTTTTTTCTAGGTCTTTTCAGCTCAAACGATCCCCAGGATCACCCATCCTCAAGGTTTTTTGGATACTTGCACTGTTTCCCTTGGGGCACCTCTGGATGGAAAGGAGCTTGGAGAACCTCTTTCTACTGTCAGAGGAGGGAGTAGGACCCATGAGGTTAGTGGTTACGCAAAATCATACAACTGATACCACAACCGAAATGAACACTGGAAACATTCTGCTAAGTGAAAGACGCCAGCCACCAAAGACCACAGATTGCATGATCCTGTTTATAAGAAAAGTCTGTAATAGGCAGTCCATTGAACTAAAAGTAGCCTCATGGCAGTCTGAGAGGGGGAGGGGGAGGGGTGGGTGGGAGAGGGGTGGCAACACTGCTAATGGGTACAAAGCTCATTTGGGGCTGATGAAGATGTTCTAAAATTAGATTTTGATCATGGTTGCTCAACTACATAAATACACTCAAAATATTGAATTATTTACTTTAAATGGCTGGGGTTTGTGGCCTATAAATTATATTTCAATGCATATGTAAAAACAAGTCTGTTTAATCATATTACTTGATAGCGGAAGGGCTGGATGAAGCAGCCAACACTCCTGACTCAGACTTCACTGCTCTCTCCACTAGACCATCCTGCCTCAACATGTGCCCGGCTTGCTAGAAGGAGTTCTTCACTGAAGAGGATGATTGTTTAGACTATCATTGAAATTGTGATCTTATTTATTAAGGGCTCACTTGCAGCAATTACTATTATGTGTATTATTAAGAGAATATAAACTATGTTCATTAAAGTAGCATAAAATGCAAGCAGGAAAATGCACTTAATATCAGAAAACCAAATAAACTGATGTTTTCACTTGGGTTCACCCTGAAAACAGAGATTGTGACAACAGAGATTGTGAGTAGGTTGTTTATTTTCAGACGTGATTCTAAGGCGCAGACTGGAAGGGATGGAAAAGTAAAAAGGGAAGGAGAAAAAGTCAATCTAATGCAATATTGAGTGGATTCATAAATGGTGAACAACTGGGATTCAATCCACTAGGGATCTCTGAGGAGTAGTGTATACTGTGCTTCAGCATTATCTGCCCCAAATATGGAAAATACATTCATGCATTGGCTCCCAACCGCCAGTAAAGGATTGCCCCAGGGGTTGTTTGACTCCCTTGCTATTCCAGATTGGCACATGACCCAGGATAGTTGAACAGGACCCATAGCATCTTTCAAGGTAGAGACAGAGAAGCCCAAGGGCAGAAAGTAACAGCTAAGCTGTGCGGCTTAGGCAGCCTCTGGTCGGGTTACATATAGCTGCAAGCTGTGCCACAGCAATGGCTGAAACCAAAAGGTGAATTAATGGACTTCCTTAAAATTAACAATGTCTGCACTGTGGAAGGCAATGTCAAGAGACTAAGACAAGTCATGACTGTCTATTGAAAATATTTGCAAAAGACAAATCTGATAAAAGTGCTATTGTCCAAAATATAAAAAGAACTCTTACAACTCAACAACGAGATAACAAAGAATCCAATTAAAAAATAGGGAAAAGTTAAACAGACACTCATCAGAAAAGATATACAGATGATATACAAAGATTACTCAATATCTCATGTTACCAGGTAATTACAAATTAAAACAACAAGGAGAAACCACTGCATACCTGTAAGAATGATCAAATTCCAAAACACTGACACCAAAAACTGGCAAATACTCTCATTTATTGCTGGTAGCACCACTTTGAAAGACAGTGATTCATCATAAAACTGAAATACTTTTATCATATATCTGGCAATTATGCATCTTTGTCTTTACCCAAATAAGTTGAAAACTAACATCTGCACACAAAAAAATTGTACATGGAAGTTTATTACAACTTTATTCATATTTGCAAAAACTTGGGAAGTACTCAAGATGCCCTTCAGTAAGTGAATGGATAAGTAAACTGTGGTGTATTCAGACAATAAAATATTAAAAATGATCTATCAAGCCAAGAAATGACATGAAGGGATCTTAAGTATGTATTGTTAAGTGAAAGAACTCAATCTGAAAAGAGGACTTACTGTATGATTCTGACTATGTGACATTCTGGAAAAGGAAAAACAGTGACAACAGTAAAAAGATGACTCATTGTCAGAGGTTGAGGGGAGGGAGGGCAAAACAGAGCATTTTACGCAGTGAAAATATTCTATATTACACTACAATAGTGTCTTCATGCACTTGTCTAAACCCATAGAACATACAACAGCAGAGTGACTTCCCACATAAAGTGTGGCTTGTGAGCAATAATCCTGTGCCAGTGTAGATACAAATGTAACAAATGCAGCACTGTGATGGAAGATGGAAGACTGTATAGGGGTAATAAAAAGGCTATATGGAAACACTTGTACTTTCTGCTCAATTTTACTGTGAACCTAAAACTACTTTAAAATATAAAGTTTATTATAAAAAAAAAGATGAGTTAAGAAATTGTGAGATGGGGCATGAAAGATGTCTGCTATAAGAGAGATCATACTATCAGAATTACAATTATTTAATGACAGAAGCTCTAGCAACAGCTCCAACATGGACCAAATTTAAGAAAAACTGAGTTGGTAATGTGGGACAACAACCTCTAGTCTAGAAGGGAATTCCAGTTTTAATGGGCCATAAAACTGGGCCATTCCCTTCCAGAATGTTGAGGGGATATTACATTAGCCAAAAGTCCTGCCCACATTCTTCAAATAACCACAGTCCGAGATGAGTACTTACAGTACACTTCCTACCCCTCAGCATCCTTCAGCCTTCTCATCTATTGTTTAATTGATCTGATTCTCTGGAAAATGTCCAATAGATGGTCAACCCCATTCCAACTGAGTATCTTCTCTCACCTCTGTACTCATCTTCCTTCTGCCTGTCTCATTGCCTCCCTTTAGACTTTTGCCTCTCTCTAGGATACCCTCCTCTACTTGCCCTCTCTCCCCCAGGCAGAGCAGAATTTGGAAGGGGTCTACTTGTCTTATTGCATTCAATCCTCATCTCAAGCCAATTAGAAAGTGCTCTGATTATCCTCATATTTCAGAAAATTATGACACTTAAAGGTTAAGTAACTTTCCCAATATCACAGTTAGTTAAAAGTCAAGTCAGATTGTGAACCCAGGCAGGCAAATTGCAGACCCTGTGTTAACCTACATTCATAAATATCATAGATGAATGCTTGAGGAAAATTTATTACAGGGATCATTTACAAAGCTCCAAGAAAAATTAAAGAAATCCAGCAAGGGATTATGAAATATTACAGGGCAACAGCAGCTACTCCCATCTTTTAGCACCCAGGGGCAAAGGAAGGAATGGCTACGGGGGATCTGAGGGCAGCCCCTGGGAGCTGTGGCCTTGGAGAAAGAATCAGTCTCTGCAATCTGCAGGTCAGGAAGAAGAGAATCAAAGGAATAAATATCCCAAACTCATTCTCTGATCTGTTGGAGCTTCCCATTAGCTGAAGCCAGGAGAGGGAAAAGAACATGCTGACACAGTCCCTAGAGTTCAGTGGCTACATCCAGAGTGAAGAGAGGACCCGGAGAACAAATGGAGAAGATGCAGCAGCAAGTCTCAGTTAAGATCCAAACACAGGTCTGATTCCAGTGCTTTGGATAAAAGGGTTCAGCGGGAACAGCCGCCCTGATCCTTTAACCAACTAATCACACCAAACCTAAAATAGGAGCAGGAGCAGAGTCCATCAGGGTCATTACTAATAGGCATCATCAAAGGTTCTCTGCTCCAGCATGCACAATCCAGCTTGGCGAAGGTGGCCGGCGCCTCTTCTAAAACAGACAGGCCCTTGGAGATTTTGCTCACCCTAATGATCACAAATGGCCCTGGTGAACAATCTCTTCTGAAAATGAGGCTAACCAAAATACCTGCCGGGCATAGATAGCGGTTCTCTAATTCCATTCTAACGAGCACAAGAAGGACTTCTAAGTATTGACTGTACAGAACTGATTTGCTTAGTTCTGTGCCCAAAAAAAAAAAGACTTGAAAGAAATTATTTAAAATACATCTCATAATCATAAAACTTTTTCCTAGTCTAACTTTAATGAGTCAAATATGGAAGAAATAAAAGGGTGACCCATGCACCCATGTGCTCAGCTCTTAAGCAGCACCTACTGCCATGGCCCCTGCTGCTCACCTGAGAAGAAAGTACTATTTTGAGTACTTCCAAAGTACTTGAGTACTTTTGGTGAAGAGGAAACCGAAGGTAATGGTGATTAAGTCAGAGCCTCTCCTGCGAGCTGCTCACTGGGCTAAACTCAGGAGAGGCACAGGTGAGAAAGAAATCAGAGAACTCAGGTTCGACTTGGGGAGAAAGAGGCTGAGAAAACAATGTGTGGAAAAGTCAGGTTTCAGAAACCCCGTGATGGGGCAAGTGGGGTGACCAAGCAGTCAGGTAATGTTGTCCCGGGTAAGGAAGTTGAGCCCCAGGAGCAGAGCTGAGAAGGGGAAGGATCGGGAGGTGCTGGGCTCGGTGTTACGACCCGGATGGCAAGTAGCGGGGCTCCTGAAGGCGAGGGCTCAGGACCAAGAAGACAGACCAGGGTGGGGTCCGGCTGTCCTTGTCTTCTCTCCTGATCGCCCATCCCCCGAGCCCCTGCCTCAGTCTCACGCAGCTCACAGCTTTGAGACCCTGACCAGTCCCAGACTGTACACTTCCCACTCCCTGCAGGCGCTGTCTGACAGGTTATAAATAGCCTGTTTGAAAAGTAATTGCATGTTTGGGGCTGAAGTTTGCCACTTGCAATTGCTCATTCTTCCCCAGCCATTTCTCTCTTCCTATTTCCTAGGTTTGTTTCCCAGGAAGCAAAATCCAGGAGGCTTCCGGGCAAGTGACTGGAGGAGATAATGAGGCCCTCTGAGCCCCACAACTCAACCAGACTTGTGCTGACCAGGGAGCCACTGTGCACCAGCTCCCACCTTACGCCATGGGACAAAAAAAAGCCTGAATAGAATCCTATAAGCTTCCTATAAGCTTGTCAGAGCAGCAGGGTGTTGACCACAAAGTTGCCAGCTCAGACCCAGGGAACATGGACCCTCCTTTGCCTCAGCATCCGGGACGACAGAGACCAAATCTCCCACATACCCATCTACTACAACTCACCTCTCCCAGCCCCTGCTTCTCTTTAGCCCTTCAGACGTTAATGATCAGTATTTATTTACTGGCTACCTACTATGTACAAGGTCACCCTCACTGTTCATTTTGACATATTGTCCCCTCAAAAATTAAGCATAGGAGGGATGGATAGGAGGGGGGTCAGGTGCTGCTCTCCCAGGCTCTTCACCTTGTGCTGCCTCTTCAGTCTCCTCACCTCTGTGGGTTGGTCCTGTATCAGCCTAGGGTGGAGCAGGTCCTACTTCTGACCCTCCATTGCTAAACACTTTGGGGCAAATTCCAACCGTGAGCACCTGAGACGCTGCTCTTTTAGCTCACTTGAGCTGGTGGTGTCAGGGAATTAATGCCACACTGGAGCAGCCCTCAGCCAGTGGCTGACTGAAGCTGGTGGGTAAATATCCTTCCTCCCCCTTCTCAGACAGGATAACTTTCAGGTGCACGCGCTGCACTGGATTCTAGGATTGCCCAACAAAATGTGCTCCAGTTGCCTGCAGTGGAAAACTTGCTTACAAATTCAGTCTTCATTGGCATTCTTCCTTTCACCATCTTCTTCCCATTTGGCTACCATGTTGCCGGCATGTTCTGCAAACAAAATACTCACACAGGTATCTTTGTCTCAGGGTCCAGTTGGGAAGTCAAAGTTAAGTCAGTGGTAGCAGAAGAGGTATTATGAACCCTGGAATGGGATCCTCCAATTATATACTTTACCGGATGACAAGGGTCTTATTACTGATGATGAATGGAATGAACTAAGACACATTGTGGATGTATAAAATTTAAAACTCCATGAAATTCCTTGTCTTCTGCCAAAAACCAGACCCGTAATCTAATTTTCAAATGTTGCAGAATTACAGATATGGTTGAATTCATAACTTTGATAAGTTTCCTCTGCTGAAGTTTAAAAAGGAGTAGGATTCTGAGACCTGGAATAGGGACATCTGGGTGGATATACTTGAGTATCATGTTAATCAGATCTGATGAGCAAGAAGTGGCAAGAAGACTGAACATCCTAAAAACTCACATGTGCACCAGTTATTGGGAGGTAAGTCTGAAAGAAGTGGGCCTATGACATCATCGAAGATTTTAGGGGTCTAGTGCTCTGCAGTATGTCAACCCTCCGCTCCAAAGTAGAGTTTAATCGCCATGCCCTGCATCTCCCACCACTTAGAAAAAGGCCCAACACTTGTTACACTTCTTTGGATTTTTGATGACAGTAAATACCACTCTAAGGAATACTGCTGTGATCCATTTATCCAGTGACTCGGGAGTTGTACATGGTGGCCAGATGTGGCCAGAGGTGGCCAGAACAAAGAGGATGTTGTAACACTTGTGACTGAAATACTTGGCCCATTTGATTCATAAGCTCTTGTTCTTAGCAATATCCATGATAAATGAGAATGCACTATGGAATTTCTGAAAGCCAAAGGCAGAGCTGAAACAGGTCCCTAGGACTCTGGAGGAAGGCTGTGCTATCCACAGTAAAACACCACTCATTGCTTAAAATGCAGAACCTGGCATGCTTACTAAGTTACCTGATGACTGAATGTGAATGACTAATACAGGAGACAAAGATGAGACTCATTAAGTTATACAGTTGACTGGACACACAGTACCCAAAATAAAGGGGTGGCCCTGACCCCCAAGCAAACACTGCTGTGCTCTGATCCTCTCCTTCAGCTCGTATTCTTGTCTCTTCAGCTGATGGGGAAGGATAGCACTTCGATTGGGTTCGTGGAAGGGTCAGCTCACCATTCTGCTGTGAGCACAGAAGCCACTGCTGCCATAAGACAGCCCCTCAGACATGGTGAGTTGAAATCCCTCCCGTAGGCAGAGCTTCGAGTGCGACATTTCAACACGTGGTCGAGCAGCCTGAGCTGAGGACGCACATGTTTCTAGACCATGGTGAAAGAGGTCAATGGTTGCTCGGGGCCTACAAGTAGCCGTTTTGAAAGGTCAGAGACAGAGGCCTGGGAACGAGACACGTGTGGACACATGAGAATGGGCAGTCTGTGGAGCAACGAACAGTCACCTGAGAAGAAATACGCAGCACTCAGGTAGACAGGGCACATCGTCCGCTCAGGGCACCTCATGGCTTGCACGATGGACTCACGGTGTAGCAGCCCCACAGCAGAGCCGAGGCAACCAGGGCCCGTCAGCACGGAGCCTTCCTGCAGCCTGATGGTTATAGCACTTCTGCACGTCAGGCTGTTAGTGACAGACGGCTGCCAACACCTCAGTATGTTGCCATCCCTCAAGGGGACCAGTCACTTTTTGATGAGCTGATCACACTGGGTTCCTTTTGCCTGGAGGAGACAGTGATTCCAGACAGACACACATCACAGATGTCTGGGCACGGCCTGGAGCTCCATCACCTGAGAACTCATGGAGCACTGGGAGTTTGTAATAAACCCCATAACACTTGCTTCATTTATGATAAAGGAGGTATGCTGATGTGAGCAGCACCCCTCAGGACATAGGCTCTGAGGCAACGCAGCCAGGAAGGACATGCAGGCTCGATCCAGTTGAATTTCAGGTGAGGGTAACCTCAGGGTGCCAGCCCTTGCCGCCACTGGCGTGGCCCATCCCGCAAGCACCGCAGCACCGAGCGCGGTTACGCTGGCACCACACTGCACCCAGAATCAGGACGTTTCCACAACCTGACTTTCACCTGAGACAGCTGTTTTCACCACATTCACATCAGGAGGAGCTGCCCTCGCTGCGGAGGCTGGAAAAGCAAATACAGGTCGCCCCCACTATCCAAAAATAGAACATATCCCCACTATCCAAAAATAGAACACCCCTATTTTGGGTGATTTGGTAGGTCATCCTGGGGGTTTGGGACACTGTTATCATTAATTTTATGGAAAACTTTTTAACAATTCCAGAATCTCAAAAAAGAGCCAACCAAATCATAGCAAATAGGAACATTCTTCTTTTGGGTAGCAGGGGCACATGTTTGTGGCATTTTTGAATTCTATAGCAGAGGGCTTTAAATTTCACAGGATGCTGGGCAGCCAAAATGGAAAGCAAATGTCTAACATGTAACTTCTTTTAATGCTAAACAATTCGGTGCATTAGTGTTATTAATCCATCTGAGTCTCAGTTTACTCCTCTGAAAGATGGGCGCATATGGCTGGCTGGAGGTTACAAGGGAAAGTGACAGAAGGATTCAAGTTCATGTTTCTGATTGCTGGTGCTGTGCTCATTCTATGGCCCTCTGCTGCCTTTCCTTTGGGGCTCTCTACCCTTTATCCTTCTAGCAGGCATCATGCCTCGTCACCATGGGGTACACTCACTATCCCCTGCCCACTCCCAGTGTTCCAGTGTGGGTGCCACAGAAATGCCACAGAACCAGTGACAGTCCCCTCAGTTCCCTGACAGTTATGGAAGCACCTTTCTCAGTCTCTGAGGTGTTGATCCATGAAGAGCTCTGTGGGCTTCTTTCTGGGGTGCCTGCTCTCCTTGCTGCTTTTGCAAACTGTTTCTTTGCCATTTATTATGGTTCCCACAGTATGTATGTTCTGTGGCCAGGTTCATATAAATGGGAGTGTATTTATAACAGTCCATACTCTTTCTTAGAAAAATATTGATTTTCTAACAACAGACTGACTGTAGCGTCATTAAATCAGACTAGACTATCATAAACTCCAGGATTAACCAAAGAGCACATTTACCTTTTCTATTATTCTCTCATGAGCAATTGGGAGCAGAAGCATTCGCTTAAGCAGCATCAGACCCCAGCATTTACTTGATTTGAACAAACTAGCACAAGTCCCCATCCGTGGTCAGATGAGTAATTAACCATTCTGCTCTCATTTTCAAGGTTGACTGACAGGAATGAAGAAGGACCCACTGTACACAAAGAAACCCCCAAAGTTCCTGATGGGAATTTCATCCCATTATGTAGGACATGAGTGGAAGGGAGTGGATTATGCTGAAGTTGGGGGTCGCCCAGCCCCTGCTCTGAAGACGGGAAGTGTGAGCTCATTATCTGCCTGTTAAAGTCTTAGAGTGGCATTCAGTGAGGCGAGTGGTTCTTTTTTTTCTTTTCTTGGGAAGATCTCTATCTTTCTTCTTTATTGATTGCATGCTTTTCATTTTATATCCTTTCTCCCTGGTCTGAAATGAGAAAAATGAGCCCTTGCCATGGGCTTTAAACTTTACACCCAGACAATATCTCCCCCTTATCTAATGCCGGGCAAGAAGCTTCAGCCCAGAGGACCCTGGGTAATGCTACAACAGATTATGTCATAAAATGGAGAGATAAGCAAAAGAACCAATCTAAAAGATGCAGCAAAATTTACCTTCCACCACCCTCTGCGCCCCTTTTAGAAGACAGCTTTAAATCAATCTGCCTTTGCCATAAATTCTGTTTCTAAAATTTGATAACAAGTGCAATATTTTCCTTGGAGATTGGGCTCTAATAAGATAGGGAGGGCCGGGCGGTGAGCAAGCAAGGTTTAGCAAAGTAATAAAATGCCATGATTGATCCTGGTCAGTGGGGTTGCTTGGAATTACCTCTATTCTTGGCTGGTAAGCATAATCCAAGTCATAAATTTTGTTTCTTCCAGTAGACAGTTGAGTCTCTGTATTGATCCCGATTTGTTGTTCTGTTCTCGTGTAATTGCTCTCCATGATTAAGAGTCCAGGTTGGGAAGGGAGTCTGGCCAGGCTGGGGGTGTAAAGGGAACATCCACAGCACCGGAGTTTACTCCACCACCCACCATAGATACCAAAGTTGGGGAGCTAAGGAGCTCTGGAGTCCCAGCATGCTCAGGGTCAGGCTGTGGAGTTAGGTTCCCCAGCTCCAATCAACACTCCCCCAAGGCCTGCAGCAACCAGTGCCCTCACTGGGCCTGCATACGTGCCACACACTTACAGTGAGAGTCCCCAACATAGGGAGTGCGGGCTCCTAAGTCTATCAGTGCCTGATAGAGCTTTTTCATCCTCCTCCACACAGAAAAACTGAGGCATGGCCTGGATATGAACTACTCCACGGTCACACAATCAACAGAGATACCCCCCACCCGTTAACTTCACTCAGAAACTAAGTTTTACAAACTAAATTGGCGCCTGGCCCAAGAGAAGGCATGAGCAGAGGGTGAGGTCCATAAATCCCCAAACCTGGAACATTCATCTTAGAAATAGGAAGTTTGCAGCCATGTGACTTATAGACTAGCCAGAGAGCAAGTGCATTTACCTACACTCACCAGCTCTGTGGCTTCAAGAAAGCAACACAACCTCCCTGAGCGCCAGTCTCCTCATTTGTTAACTGGGACTTACAGTGTCACCTGCCCCATAAAGGCTCTATGATTTCAATGCGACAACAAGAAAGTAGTTGGCAGAAAAGCCAATATTATTATTATCCCAGCCTTATGTTCTGCATAGAGCCTTGCATCTCCCACTAGCTGGTACAGAGATACTTGGAAACTTTCTAAGCAACAGAAGTTTTTATAGGGCAAGGAAATGCGTATTTTTATATCTTGGAGTATCTTAATCAAACCCTTAGAAACAAATTTAAAATAAGGTTATGTGTCTTTAGACAGAAACTCAAATAGATTCCCTAGCACTGCCCTGTCAAAACTCAGTTCAACTTTATTTAGTTCCAGTCTTCTCAGAGATGGGAATGGGAATTCCTCACTCCATCAACTCCACGATATTGCAGCTAAATCACTTGTATGTGATCCGCTTGTCTGGTGGTGAGGCCATTTGACTACATTCTTTAAAGAAAATATTCCTCAAACCTAGAAATATTTTCCCCTTCTCTTTCCTCTCTCTGACTCAGATTTACCCGAGGTGATGGTGGAGCCTGAAGCTGTCAAATCAGTCACCATTTGTCAGCACAATCTGTGATTCTTCCCCATGCAAGACTGAGGTGAGGGGCCTGCAAAGGAGAAGATGGCCCTCCCAGCTCAGTGTGGAGAGAGCATGTCTCCATCTCTGGGTACCAGCCCTTGACTTCTGCCCCTCATCTGCAGTGCCCAGATTTTCCCCACGCATCAAAGCTTGCTCCGGGAAGGATCTGTTTTTGGCTCTAGAATAGAGAACTAGGGGGTAGAATTAGGCTGCTGAAGTCCCAAGTCTGACTCCTACATTTATAAGCAATGATACTTAAGACTTAGCCCTTTGTGGTTCAGTTTCTTTTCAGTTAAATAGGGACACTAACCCGCAGTTCCCATTCCATAGGTTGCTGTAAGACTAAACATGTACTTCAAATGCCTGGAACACGCAAACCTCAATAAGTGCTAACTTATATCAGTGGGAAGGGGAAAAAGAGTAGGGGCAGAGATGGTAAGCAGAAGGGACTCTTTCCAAAACATGGCTGTGAAAGTAAGAGAATGTCCATTTTGGGCCTATCTCTTGGAATCCAGGTTTTTCATGAAATATTTTCTCCAAGTGACTTCTTTGTCATATTTCTGAATCTGACATATTTGAATATTTATGAATATGACATATCTGAATATGAATATTTCTGAAAAGGAAGAAATTTAGAAGAAATATTTTTTTTAATTTTTTTTATTATTATTTATACATACAGCTGGGGTACAGGCCAGAGGTGTGGAGCGGTGAGAGGCTTCACCAGAGACAGAGTGGGGAGCAGAACAGGCAGATCAGAAATACACTGCTGAGGGGAGCAGCGGGCGAGGCAGGAGAGGTCTGCCACACCATGTGGGAATTTCCCCGGCCGGGCATCGAACTCGCATCGCTGCTGCCGACAGCTCCACAGCGCAGCACTTAACCGCTGCGCCACCGGGGAGGCCCGATTTAGAAGAAATATTATAGATACTTCACCTGTTCTTCAAGGGACAGCAACTGTGGGGCCTTTGCCTTACTCCCATGTCTATATGGGGAACGCGTGGGGGCGAGGGCAGGCAGAAGAATTGGAATGTCCATTAATGAAGACACTGGGTACAAAAGTAAAGGCACCTCCCTACCTTTGTCCCACCTCCCCCTCCATCTCCTCAAACACCAACCTGAGAGACCATCTAGTACACATTTCAAATCTAGTTTCTCATTACAGTCATTTGGGGAATTGGTACTATATAAAGATTCCCATCTCCCCTCTGAAAATTCTCATTCCATACAGCTAGGGTAAGGACCAGAATTTGAAATTTTTTTAAAACTTCAATAACTTGGTGACCAGGGAGGTTGGAGACAATATTGACATAATACTGGACTATTAATAATAACCACTTAATAACCACTTAATAACCGGGCATGGCAGGACCTCTGTTGGAGTAGCCCCAGTAACACACAGGAAAGGCAGGGGGAGCAGAGGATTCTCTCTTAAATGGACTCTGTGCCTGGGAAGAGAAAAGGACAGTGCCCCTAAAACACAGCTTCTCACAGAGACCACATAGGAGCAGCAAAATACCCCTCCCCACAGCCTCAGTCTTCCTAAGACCACGAAGCCCTGAAGTCAATGACAGGAATCAGGCTGAAGCCAAGAGCAGCCCTGGGAGGAAGATTCCGAGACTGGGTCCTGCCTTTCTCATTCTTTCCTCAGCACCCTCCATCCCTCCAGTCAATGCCTAGACCCTCCATCCCAACTCACAGAAGAACAAGGGACTCTTTCTCCGAACCCAACAACTTCTGGTACCTTAGGCCAAGGACACCTGCTCCACACATGAGAGGCTCTCAGAGGAAAATTCTGCTCACAGCATGAGAGAAATGTGGGTGCCCCAGTTCTGTTCAGGCTCCCCACCAGCAAGAGCTGTGCCTAATCTTTCACAATACCAAAGAAGCAAAGACACTGCTTCAGAACAAACACTATTTTTTATATAGCAAAACCATAGTCCAGACTCACATAAAGGAAATGTAGTTTTCCAATTAGCAGCTCTCTGACTTTCTACAAAGGCAGGAAGTTGCCTTTATTTGTATACTTAGTGTCTTCATTTCATGAAGACATGTTCTGGTCTTCTGCCTGTGCTCATCCACACATGCTCCCTATAAAGACATGGGAGTAAGGCAAAGTCCTAACAATTGCTATCCCTTGAAGAGCAAACATTACGGTGCTGCCGCATGTTTGACTTCTTATTTTAAGGTCCATGATAGCAGTGGACGGTTCTATTTTAGCCATCAAGTGGTGACAGGCCCTGTCAGAATATCTCTGGCACTTAAATTTCTACTCTAATGGAAGAGAGACTGCATACAAATGAAAAATTATTGAACACTAAGTCGTGCAAGTTACCCAAGGTCACACAACTCACCCCCTGTAGGTCTGATTTGTAGCACAACCTCTCAGAGCCTTGCCAGATGGTATGTTTCCCCGAGTGTTGCCACAAGTTAGGTAAGAGGCAAAGGGAATCTAGGAGGGCACCCTTGGTAGAAGCCCCAAGTTTGCTTCCTCGCAGGACAAGGGTGTCTGCTTCCTTTCCTAGCTGAGTCCAGTAGACATCAGAGACCACCAAGTTGTAGAGAACAGAGTCCTTTCCCTCTGCATTGAAAGGCAACAGTACGGCCTCATCTCCTTGTTCAGCATCCTCAGTGAGGGCAGTGGAGGTGCTCTAGACAGGTGTCAGCCCAAACGAGGCACCGAGGTCACTCTGGACATCCAAGGAAGAGAACTAAACCACTGATGCCCTGTATTCTTCACTGAAAATTAACCTGCTACAGATATTTATCCCAGAGAAATAAGTTTTGTTCACACAAAACCTGCACATGCATATGAATATGCATGGAAGCTTTATTTATAATAGTAAAAAACTGGAAACAACCAAAATGTTCTTTGATAGCTGAGTGATTAAACCAGTGGTGGTGCATGGACTAGTACTCAGTTATAAACAGAGATGAAATATTGATACAGACAACAATGTGGATAGATCTCAAGAAAATGATGCAAAATGAATATAAAACCAGTTCCAAAGATTATACACTGTATGTCCCAAGCAGCATTCTTGAGATGACAGAATTATAGAAATGGAGGTCAATCAGTGATTGTCAAGGGTTGGGAGAGAGGGCAAGAGGGAGGTTGATATGGATGAAAGAAGGCAACACAAGGGACCCTTGATTCTTGGAAACTTCCTGTGTGTTAACTGTGATGCAAATCTGCACATGTAATAAAACTTCATTGAACTAAACACACAAACCTACACAAATAAATACAAACAGATGCTGACATATGTACAGGATGTGTAGATAAGATCAATGTCAACCTCTCGGTTATGAAATTGTACTATATTGATGTGAGTTGTTCCTACTAGGGCAACTGGGTGAATAATTTCTCTGCATTATTTCCTCCAACTGCATGCACACTCGTAATTATCTCAAAATAAAAAGTTCATAAATCTTTTTCGGCCCCACCTTAATTCCTTTCTCCATTACTGTGAGCTGGACTTAATGGCTTTCTTCCAAAGAATAGATTATGGAAGAGAAAAAAAATTGTAGCTTTATAGTAAATTAGTCTGACAGATACCACCGTAAGTGGATAATCAAGGTCAGCATTACCAATGAAATTCATGTCGAACATTTACCTCCTGCTATGAGTGATAAGAAAAGGATCTCACCTCTTGGCGGTTCTTACCCCAAATCCATAACCCCAGTTGAATCATGGGAAAATATCAGACAATTCAAACTGAAGGACAAATGACAAAATACCAATACTCTTACATGACCTTGGCATTTTTTTAGAACAAGGAGAGAATGAGGAATTGTCACAGATCAGGAAAGAATGAGATACGATGACTAAATGCAATGTGACATCCTGAACTGGATCCTGAAATTGATAAAGGATATTAATGAAAAAAAAAAACAACTAGTGAAGTTTGAATATAATGAGTAGTTTAGTTAAGAACATTGAACCAAATGCAATATAATATTGTCCATCCTCCCAATTCCAACTCAGCATCTCTCTCCTCCAGAAAGCCGTCCCTGACCATTGATTAACTGGCCCACAGCATCTCTCCCAGTGAATGGGATAGTGATGAGATACATATAGAGCCTCTTGAGTTATTTTTGTCCCTTCCTCAGAGACCTGGTGTCAGGTGAGCTGGGGCTTTCCTGTGCTTTAAACCTGCTAGATTCAAATGCAACTAAGTATGTGAAGAAGCCTAACCTGGCCTGCTGGATACTAAAGGAATCATAAACCAAACACCCACACTACCCCTGTCAACAGCTTTCTAACCACCAACTGGGAATGAGGCCATTTAGACCAGCTGACCAAACCAGCATACAATCGTGAGCACAGATACACAGAAATCCCAGCAGAGATCAGCCCAGTCCAACAGAAGAACTGCATCTCTGAAATGAACCCAAATTACCAACTCCCAGAATTGTGAGCTCAGCATGTGGTTATTTTGAGCTCTGGAAAAAAAGTAACCAGTTTGTTCAGTCATTGATAGAGCTACACACACACACGTGTGTTTATGTGTGTATATATGTATATATACACATATATATACACGCACACATACATACATGTATATGTGTACATATATATGGATTTTTATTTATATCTACATATCAAGGGTAAAGCTGAATTTTACATTCATCATATCTTTCATTTATTACCAAAAATACCCTGTGAGATTAAAATTATCATCTCAATAGTACGGGAAAGTGAGGCACAGAGAGGTTAAGTGACTTGCTTAAGACTGCACAGCAGGGCCTCCGTGGTGGCGCAGCCGTTAAGCACTGCGCTGTGGAGCTGTCAGCAGCAGCAATGTGAGTTTGGCGCCCGATCGGGGAGATTCCCACATGGCGCAGCAGACCTCTCCTGCCTCGCCCGCTGCTTCCCTCAGCAGTGTATTTCCCTCAATCTACCTGTCCTGTCTCTGGTAAACGTTCTTGCTGCCCCACGCCTCTGGCCTGTACCCCAGCTTGTATGCATAAATAAATAAATCTTCAAAAAAAAAAAAGAACTAAGAACTACATAAGTTTAAAAAAAAAGACTGCACAGCAGGTAGCAGGCTGAGAGTTGAACCTATTTGTCTACTGAGGACAAGTCCAGTGTTTGACTTTCGCAAACCTATTTATCTGCTATTTTATATTTCAATACTGTTTTCATTTGTATATCCTACTTCTCCAACTAGACAATAAGGCCCTTCAATCTAGTTTGCATGTGAGTCATCATGTTGTTCTCCATAATATCTAGCACATGTCTATCTCCACATACTCTGTTAAACAGAATTAAATTTACCTCTTAAGAGCTTCTAGGGTCCTCCTCCCTGCCTCCTGTCACAGTGTTTTGGCCGTCCCTGGTCAGGAACTGCTTGTTGAGATATTGATGAGACTGTAATGGACTCTGACCTTGGAGCTCCTGGGTGCAGAGAGGCCAGAGTGAGCCATTATTCCAAGAGAGGAGGTTATTGGATCTCTCTCTTCCTTCATAAGACATGAATGTGGCTAACTAGCCTGCATTTGTCTTTCACTGACTAGAGCTGTGAGTGAAACAGACAAGTGGCCACCACAGTGAGAAGCGGGGAACAGGCAGTCCCTAAAGCCACAATGTGGTCCCAGGGTGGCACCAGCCAGCTCCTCCTCCACACACAGGGCCCTTCTCCAGACACTCAGGAAAGCTGTCAACCCTGTCTGGACTTGCATGACAAACAAGGAGGGTTCGAATACAGAGTCTGCCACAGACCGGCCAGTCCCTTGTCTTCTCTGGGCCTCAAAATCCTCATTGGACCATTGGCTGTGAGAATGCAGGTGAGTGCCACGTGGCTCAGTCACTACTATGATAATTCTAAACTAACAGGCTATTTGGGAGAATAAATGAAAGATATGAATGTAAAATTCAGCTTTATGCTTGATACGTAGAAATAAATATAAACCCATAAATTAATATATGGCTACATATATGACTATAGAGCTTAGTGACTCTATAGTTATTAATCTCCTCAGTTGAACTCTTACAAGTATATTAGAGAGTTTTATTTTTCTTAATTGACTTTTTTTCCTATTTCATCTTCCGGGTAAGCTCAGATTTCGATTTGCAATATCCAGGTTTCTTGTACTACAGTCAGCAAATCACCTTTCTGATTGGAGACCCAGAATCAAGGGTTGGTATGTGCTGGGGATAACACATCCTAAAGGCTGGATTTTACCCCAGTGCTCCTGGTTCCTGCTCCAGGTGCACCCCAGTGGCCTGGAAAGGGAAAATGGTGAAGATGTGAGGGCCTGTACCCCCAGTTTCCAGGACATTCACTGGTGTTCCATCCACACCGTTAGGTCTAACAGGACAGGAAGAGCTGTCTCTTCACTACCTCCCTCCATGTGTCTGTTGCCATCTCTGACTGCAATTTGACCACCAAGACGTCATTCTTTTGGGTCTTAAAGTCATTCTGTCCTTGAGATTCTGAATCTAAACCACAGAGCACAGGACCTCCGGCCGGATGATGATTGGGTTGGTGAATTTTGTTTGTTTCGGTGAAGAGAGTAATGTAGAGTAAGGAAGAAAGAAAGGAGGGCTTCTGAGAGGAAAGAGACCTTAACTATAGTTTTGCCAAGGATAAGTCTACACATAGTGTGGGCCCCTCTGAGACCAAGAATGAGTGAGTGTGTCTATTCAAAGTACATCTGGGAAGAGCAGAATTTTTCAGACAAGGATTTCTCAATCTCTCCATTTTGTTAGGAGTCAGTATCAAAAAGCCAAATTTTCCTAGACAGTTCTGATTTCACATTTCCTACTAGACTCTATTCACTGGCATTTTCTGTTTTTAAAATGACAGCCTCTGAGTTTTCCATATTCCAAGACCTTGTCAACCTCCTTATTCATTTTGACTCCTTCTGACCTAACTCCGCACAGATATTTCAACTTTAGAAAAGTTGAACCACACTTTACAGAATAAAAAATAAGTTTACTTAGTAGAAGCCATTCCCAAAGAAGCCTCTCATCTTTGGCATGCGGTGTGTGCTCTCTTCCAAAGATGCACATTGCATCCCCAAAATGGTGATGGAAGGGGAATCCCCAGGGCTTGGTCATAGACAAGAAGTTTCCTTTGCAATCTGCTGCCCAGGCTGTCTCTGTCCCAGACCCATGTCATGGGCTGCAGCTGTCAGGAAAGAAGCTGCTGGAACAGTGTCGGGTTGTCTGGACGGTTGCCTGGGGCTGCCCTCTAAATCATCTCAGTCAATCAAGCACTTAATATTCTCTGTTCCTCAAGAACGTTGCACCTCGGTGCTGCTCATGTATCTTTCAAGCTTTATCTTCAACATCTTATAAATTATTCTTTAAATACTTACCAACTATTGCACATGGCTGTTGTTCTCAGCAAGGACTAGAAAGTGCACAAATCAGTTTTACTGCCCAGTGGGCTCTAAAGAAAAATAAGAGAAAAGCCAAAGAGAAGAGAGGCAGACCTTGGAAACCCCTATGCACCTGCTGGGGTGGCCTCAAGGCCTCTAACAGAGGGTGACAAAAGTATGGGTCCCAGTACCCCATCTCCAAAATTCCTTATTAATGCAGACACCAGAGGTTCTGGCCCTGCAGTGCAGTGGCCTGCCGAGCAGAGTGCAATGACACACGTGCCTGCTGGGCACTCTTCTGCCCAAGCCAGTGCTTTGCTGGGGGGAAGAGCACTGACCTTGGAAATGGCTGTGTGGTCAAACTATCCGACTAGTCACACTATCTTCCTATACTTCAGTCTCTGAGGATCCAATCCATATTCCACAAGGAATTTATGATTTTTTAAGAGAATAATGTATATGAAAACACGGTATCCGTGACAAAGAAGGTGGTGAATCAATACAATGAAAGAAATACCAGTCCTGGTCTAAGCTATAAATGAGGCAGAACAGCACCCCCCAGATAGAGATGTACTTTTGGACCTTTCACTATTCTGTTCTCTAAGATGGCTTCACACCTCTCCTCTAAAGAGACCATGAAGCTTTAGGCAAGCCACACATGTATTAGCTGACCTGTGGGTAGAGCATAATAAAACTTGTGCCTCAGGATTGATACCAAATAAGTTCTTCTAATGGATGTCAGATATGTCTAGATCTTGGCAGAGAAGAGGATGAACCTGCAGGTAGAGCAGCAGAGTAACTAAAATCCTACCCAGAGACCTAGGCTTATACCAGCTCTCTTGTGGACTTCATTGTATGATGCTGGAGAAGTCATTCAGCTTTTTAAAGCTGCATTTAACAACTATAAAATAAGAGTATTTGACTACAAAACTGATTTAATCCCAGAACTTCTATTACCAAACAAAATTTTGTACAAGTCCAATATATACAGCAGTAAAATGGAAGTTTCTTTGGTTAATACCACTTGGAGTTGGGGCCTCCACTGATACTTCTTTCCTGCCTTTCCTTTGGAGAAACCCCAGGCCCCTCTGAATCCCAAGTACCCCCTCTGAGCATAATTTGTAAACCACTGGTCTGGAAAGTATCTAAATCCCCATCACTGTGGGAATTGTTAATAAATCCCAAAGTATCTCTCCGATGAAAGACAACACAGTAATTAAAAAGACTGGTGCAGACATGGAAGTCACAACGCAGAAAGGTGAGAACATGGAGACACAAATCATGCATGCAACAGGCGAGCCCACCCAGGACCTGTGTACACACGTGCACACATTTTATGGAAAAAGTTCCATACAGATACACTTCCATAATTTCCTCTTAGTAGGGTGAAGAAATGCTTTCATTCTGACTTTAGTATCTGAGGTTTACTTTACACATGAAAAGAGTGTTTGGATATTGTACAATTAAAAATAAAATGGAAAACAAAAGGCCTCTCTAGTTCTGTCATTCATTTAGTTGAAGCGAATTCTCAAGCTCATTTTCCCTTTCAGTGTTGTTTCTAAAATCACATTGTGGACAGTCCCAAAAAGCACCCAGCTGTTAGAAAGGAAACTGTGGGAGTCCTGTCCTAGGCTGAGTGTGCCTCTCCCTGGGCTGTGTAATTGAGGGAGTTTCACGTGGCCCAGACTCCACAAACAGCTCCTACCCCAGCCTGCCAGTGTGCCAAAGTGCCCTCCATGGTGGTGTGAAACCACTAATTCCCTTGGGCTGCCAAGAAATCACACATGTCAAGGGGAGCTAGTAAGAGGCAAATTCCCATGCACCAGACTGAATTTGTCATATTGCTGGGAAAAGAGACTGCAGAGCATTGGCAGCAAAATCCTTCCCAAAATCATGTAAAACTAAGACAATCTAAGCAGAAAATGAAGTAATGTCCGTAACTTTTGAACTATTGTTTTGTACTATCCATGTCTTCACTGAGAAGAGAAAGGAGCTGTGTTTTAGCAGTTGGCTGATACAGGAGGTTGATGCTTTGGACAACCAGTGCATATATTAAAAAAAACCAAAACACCACACTTTCCCCAGTAGTAAAACAAGGGAATCAAAATTGTAAAAAAATGTGGAGCTTTCTAAGAAGCATTGATTCAAAAGAAAAGGGGGATTCTGGGGGGTGGGAAGAGCTGAAACATGTCAGCACACATCCAGGAGGGCCCAGAAGAGAGAATTCTTCAAATAAGTCACCAGTAACATTAAGTCAGCAGCTTTTATGTAACAAGCCCTGTGCTAATCACTGTCAAGTGCACTCTGTGCTGAAGTTTCTCATCTCCAAACTTGACAAAAAACCTTTTAGAGCAGGAATATTTTACATACCTCACAGCTCTTATGCCCAGAGTAGGTACAGAATAGTTTTGGATCTAGGAACTTGTCAAGACCAGGTTCAAAGATGTTCAGCTGAGATCAGAAAATGAATTTGAACCCAAAGGGGGAACAAACCTAAACACCTTTGTATCAAAAAATATCAGGTTCACTATCACCAACAATGGTAGACCTGGAAAATGACACTATAAATGGTGCAGAGACTTATGTCTTTTTCCAGAGTGTGATCATGTAACTAAGTTTTGACCAGAGATGTACACTATGGAAAGACTCCTTCCTTCTCTTTCCACACCTCTGCTCAAAGCAGGGTGTACAAGCAGTTCTCCTGAACCACTAAGTCAAGGTCCCACCTAGGAATGGTGAGTAGAAAGCTGGAGGGGGCCTGGGTCCCTGATAATTGCAGTGTGACCACATGAGACCAGACCACCTACCTTTTCTGGATAAAGACATAAGTTTCTGCACCATTTACAGAGTCATTTTCCAGATCTCCCACTGCTGGTGTGAGGTGGTATCTCACTGTAGTTTTAATTTGCATTTCTCTGATAAGGGATGATGAACATTTTTTTCTTATGCTTGTTGACCATCTGTGTCTTCTTTGGATAAGAGCCTATTTAGCTTTGCTGCCCATTTTTTTATTGGGATTTTTTTTTCTTTTTGTTGAGTTTTATGAACTATTTGTAGATCTTGATCTCAGTCCCCTGTCAGATGCACGGTGTTCAAATATTTTCTCCCATTCAGGGGGTGCCTTTTCATTTTGTAGTTTGATTAATTTGCATGAGACAGTCCATTTTTCCCAGCACCATTTTTTGAAGAGGCTTTATTTGTTCCACTGTGTATTCTTCGCTCCTTTGTCACAGATTTGCTGTCCATATATTTGTGGGTTTGTTTCTGGGCTCTCAATACTATTTCATTGGTGTGCATGTGTTTTTGTTCAAGCATCAAGCTGTTTTAATTATTATGGTTTTATAATATAGTCTGACGTCTGGCATATAGTACCACCATTTCCCCCATTTTTTTGTCAGAAAAAGTTTGGTTATTCAGGGTGTTTTGTGGTTCCATATAAATTTCAATAATATTTGGTCCATTTCTTTGAAGAATGTCATTGAAATTTTTATTGGGATTGCATTGAATCTATAATTGCTTTCCAACCCCCCTTTTCTTGGAAATTAGTCTTGAGTCTGAATGGAGCCCTGTGCTTCTATTCTACAGGACCCTAGACAGTTACTAGGTCCCCAGCATCTGCCAGGCTCCCCATCTTAGACTTAAGGTATCATAAATCAGGTACCTTATCTGGTTTTGGTGACAATTTTGTTCCCAGTCTCTAGCATTTAGCACAGTTCCAGGCACCTAATAAATAACTTTGAGTGAATAAATGAATCTGTTCTTTTAGCTGCCAGCAAATGGATCCTCCAAAACATTATTTATCATACCATTCCATGGAAGAGTAACCAAGTAACTCTCTATTTATTGCAAATAAAATCCAAACTACTCATCCACATCTTCAGAGTCCCAATGACAAATTTCTTTCTCCCCATCCAGCTCTAACTCCCATCTCTCCCAGCAGGCTGGTCATACATGGTGCTGAGTACAGAGCCGAGTCTTTTTTCCTGATGCTTCATCTCCCCTTCCCATCAGCCACCACCCCAGGCCCAATATAACGCATTTTCCATGCTTTCCATCCCTAAGTACAGCCAGTAACAATTTACCCTTGCTTCATATTGAAATCAAAATGTTTCACATTTGCATTGTTCTTCATGGATCATGTAAAAATCTCTTCTCACTCAGTATCCCACTGGGTTGTTTCCAAATTCTAGATGCTCAACTATGTTAAGTGACTTGCTCTAGGCTACATGTTCAGAGTGACAGGGCTGAGACTGGCCTTGGCCATTTATTCCGGGTGCTGTGCCTTTCTTAAGGCCCCTTGGCTCCTGGACCTCCTGGGACATTACTCCACGTGGGCCTATCCTTACCTGCAGCCTGGTGATCAGAGAACCATTCTCTGCACACACGCACAGTTTTCTTTCCTCTCCTTGACAGTGGCTCCCTTCTTTCTGCTTTCTCATCATCACCCACAGTGAATAATACCAATGAATAAATAGGAGCTGCCACATGCTGTTTGTCAGGTAATGAAATCTCAGTGAAACCACAAAGGTGAGGAATCAAACTCCTGTTTATAAACACAGCTGTTCACAAAAAGAAGCTGGCCTAAGTTAAGTGTAGCAGAAATGGAGAGTGCCTGAGAACCAGGATACAGAAGGTCAACCCTGGGCCTGCCTCCAACCAGCTATATGACCTCAGGAATGTTGCCTCTCCCCCAAGGGCCTCAGTTTCTTAACCTGCAAATAGGGTGGTTGAATTAAACTCTCTCGCAGTCCCTTTCTACTAGAGGATGCCCTCTATTATGGAATTATGCCCTCTGTTACATAATTGACCTCTATTACGGAATTATGCATCAGGGACTCCCACCAGGGAGAGTGACAGATCAAGCTCACTACTCTGGACAGCTCCTCCTTCACTCTTGCCGCACATCTTCAAAAGTCAGGATGTATATTCATTTCCTGACTTTACCAACCTACTTCACAAAACACTTCTCTGGTGAGCCCCTGTGAGATGTCAGTGCTGGGCCCCTCACACTCCCACCCTTTCCCCTCACCAAAACCAAGCCAGTCCACACCTGCGAGGAGGCCCAGAGGTACAGGAGCATTCTCAGGGCTGTACCATTGGTGAGTGCTGCCACCTCCTGGTTTTCCTGCCTCTGGGCACTCCACCTGGAGTGCAGGCCCAGTCTCTAGCCCCTGGAGCTTCCAGGGGCGGTGATGCATCATGGCGTGTGCCCTAGTTTGTTATTTACACTATCGTCCCCAGGATCCCATCTGTTACCCTGAGCGCTCTTTCTGATGTAATTGAGATTTTTTAAAGTTAGATGCATGAGAGCCTCATGTCTAATCACTCACCCTGCATGCCCAGGCTCCAGGCTCCAGGCCAAGGTTCCACAAAGATAATAAATACCAGGCACTAAAACTAGCTCATCAGGCCCTTGGACAAGTGTTCTGGGAGTCAGAGGAACCTGCATCTTGGACCTGGAAAGGTTTTCTCATGCTTCAATTCATCCTGCAGTCAAGGCTGGGGCAGCTTCAGTTGTTTAATCCTGCCAGTAACCCACTGGGAAGCCTCAGGGGGGAGAAGCAATAGGTGGTAGCTTCATCCAGTTCACAACTGCCTCCAGCTCTGCCCTCATTAAATATATAATCATCTTCTCACCTAAGGTGGCCCTGACCTAAATGCTTAAAAAAATGGGTAATGCAAGCTGACATCATAGAAGTATTAAAATCTCAGAATGCTAGAGATTGTCTCCAGTTGACTCAATCAGTGATTGGGTGAACTGGAACAGGAACTGGTGTGTTCTGATGAACACCCCAGGGCTCTTGTCCATTGCTCAGTGATGACTTCCTCTAACAGGAGGAGCAAGTGCAGCAGAAAATAATGACAACTGGAAGAAGCAAACATGGAATCTTTTCAAGTGACTTGGGGCTCAGTGACTTAAGTTTCCAAATACATATGAAGCATAAGCATGATCTTGCAAAAAAGGGCACTGTGTTTAATAAATTATAAATACAAAGCGCCTGGCAAACGCCCCTTACATGTACATGTTTATATACACATACCTTACTTTTACTTATCTATAATACTTTAATATTAAATACTACAAAATATTGTGCTACGATACTATATGAATATGACCTATTTATAATACCAATAATTCTGTCCATCTAGCTAGCCAAAAACAATAGGCCAATGTCTCAAAAACATCCATCACTTAGGAAAAAGGAAGAGCTCCCCTCATTCTGTGGATAAATAATGAAGCAGTCATAGGGACCAACAGGAGCAATTAACCAAAGAAATCACAGCTCCTCCCAGATAACACAAAGCAAGAGCCCAACCCCAGGTGCCAGTTCTAGCTCAAGGCTTATGGACTCAGACAATGAAGGTGAAAATCCATAACTTATCATTAGTAAGTCTATGATCAGATTCTGGGACATGAGTAAAAGGCACCTATTTAACAGAGAATTACATAGCACTTACTACACACAACGAACAATCCTGAATAATTAATTATTCAATTCAATTAGCCAGCCTCACTTAATTTAATGAGAAAATTAAAGCACTAAGAAGGGACTGAGTCCCCACTGTACACTGTACACCCGCCTGCCCCTTCCTCCTGCCACTGTGGATGGTGAAGCCATCAGAGCTTCTCCTTGAGGCCACTCCTCCCTGTGCCCACATCTCTGCCCACTTACCTATTCAAACCACTGCTCAGCAGTGCTCCCCTCTCTCTATCATTCTGAACCATACTAGATCATTCAAAATAGCATCAAAATACATTTTCTTTTCTCCTATTGAGAAGCAAAACAGAAAACAAAAAAACTCTCTCGACTCCACTTGCCTCTAACTTTATGCTTTATTTCCCTCCTTTGAGCAGAGTTTACGGCAAGAGCTCCCTCTACACTGCCTCCAGGAAACACTTCATAGGTCAACTTCAGTCTTAGTCTTATTTGATTTATAAGCAATAAAGACACAATAATCCACTCTGTTTGGGAGGGTTCCTTTTCTGGACTTCCGGGTGCCACACTCACCTGGTTCTCCTCTCACCTCGCTGAACGCTTTCTTACAGGCCCTGCTGACTCTTCATCAGCCTCAATCTCTAAATGCTGACCTGAGTAACATCCATGGCTTAAGGATCACTGATAAGCTCCTGAGTCCAAATGTATGTTTATCAATGACCTCTGACTGACCCCCAGATCATTTATATAACAGCCTTAAATACTTTCCTCTCACATATTCAAAACTTAAACTCCTAACATTGATTCTCTCATAACTCCTCACACGATCTATCAGCAGACTCTGCTAGCTCTAATTTCATTTTATGGGTGTTCATCTCATGCAGAGTAAAAGTCAAAATGCTTACTATGATGTATATGGTCCCCCGAAAGAAAGCTACTTGAACTAACAATTAAATGGTGAAAATTGCCATATAAAAGATCAGTTTCAAAAATCAACTGCTTTTCCATACACCAGAAACAAACAACTTACAATAAAAAAATTATAAATATTATTTATAATAGCTTCAAAAACTCTGGCGTAGATAGGGATAATTTTAAGAAAATATGTACACTGGAAACTATATACCATTGTTGAGAGGAATTAAAGATGACTTAAATAAGAGGTGTGCTTTGGAGAGCTATACTATGCTCAGAACTTGGGAGACCCAGTGTTATTAAGATGTTAATTCTCCCATAAACTGATCTATATATTCAATACAACCTCAGTTAAAAGTTCAGAAGCCTATTTGGTAGAAATTAAGACATTCCAAAGAATCTATAATAGTAAAACAAACTGGAAAAGATTTTAAAAATTGGAAGGCTTAAATTGCTATATTTCAAGAATTACTATAAAACTACAATAATGAAGACAATATGATATTGGTGGAAAATTATTTCTAGTCTAATGGAACAGAATAGAGAGTCTAGAATATTACATACTTATTTTAATTTGATTTTTAACAAAGATGTCAAGATAATTAAATGAGGAAAGGGTAGCTTTTTGACAAATTACGCTACAACAGCTAGGTATTTGATTACAAGAAAAATAAACTTTAATTTAACCCTTAAGTCATACCATATCCCAAAATTAATTCAAAATGGATTAGGGACCTAAAGATAAAATACAAAACTGAAAAAGTCTATAAGTAAACAAAAGGAAATCCATGAGACTTGACTTGAAAGTCTTTAAAACTTAAGAAAAGATCTCTTAGGACCAAAAGCATTAACTGCTAAAAACAAATGATTACACTTTATTTCATCAAAATTTAAAACATGCACTTTTCAAACGATAGCATTCAGAAAGATAAAAGGCAAACCACAGACTGGAAGAAAACATTCAGGTAACACATCTATCTGACAAATGACTTACATCTAGGAAAACAGAAAACTCAACTCAGTAAAAGAAAAAAAAATTAAATGGCAAAAGAACTGAGCAGAAACTTCACAAAGATAAAGAAATGACCAAAAGCACATGAAAAGATGTTTAACATTGTTCGTCACTGGGCTAACAAATTAAGACTTCAGTTAGATACACCTTGGATAAGATTTAAATTTAATAGATGCCAGTGGACTCTGGCAGAGGATGATGGGTGCTCTGTGGAGAGAGGGTTATGGTGACCACACCTAAGGGGGAAATCCTACACTGTCAGAAAACTAGTGTGGATGTAAAACAATGGTACTTCAATTAAAAAAATAATTAAGTAAATTTTTAAAAAGTAAAAGATTCCAACAGCTAGATGGGTGAGGGTGTGGAGTAACTGTAGCTCTCACACGTGGCTGGGAGACGTGTAACCAGCGTAGAACACAGCAGTTTTTTTAAGTTAATCATATACTTGCTCTGTGGACCCAGCAATTCCACTTCTAGATATTTATGCTAGATAAATGCAAGTTATGCCCACACAAAAAATGAATTGCCCACAAATGTTTATAGCAGATTTATGTAACTCCCACTCATGAACTACTCAAATGTCTGCCAGTAAGTGAAAGACTTTCAAATTACGATATATCTAGAAAATGGAGTCTATATAATGAGCCAAAAAGGAATTGGGGCCTCCGTGGTAGTGCAAGGGGTTAAGTCTCAGCACTATAAAGCTATCGGCAGCCACTGCAGCAAGTTTGATCCCAGGCCAGGGAGTTAACCCACATATGGCACAGCAGACCTCTACTGTCTCGCCTGCTACTCCCCTCAGCAGTAGATTCACCTGTTCTGCTCCCCAGTCTGTCTCTAGTGAATCCTGTCACCCCCCACACTTCTGGCCTATATCCCAGTTCTTGTATGCATAAATAAATAAATCTTTTAAAAAAAAAACACAAAACCGGGCCTCCCTGGTGGTGCAATGGGATAAGCGCAGTGCGCACAGTGCTATGGAGCTGTCAGCAGCTGTGGCGGGTGTTAGATGCCTGGCCAGGGAGATTCCTACATGGCACGGCAGACCTCTCCTGCTTCACCCGCTGCTCCCCTCAGCAGTGTATTTCGGTGGATCTACCCTGCCTGTTCTGCCCCCCGCCATCTCTGGTGAACCCTCTCACCGCCCCACACCTCTGGCTTGCACCCCAGCTTGTATGCAAAAACAAATAAATCTTTAAAAAACAAAACAAAACAGAAAGGAATTAGCTACTGGTATCTAATAAGAATGTGGACCTCTCCTGCTTCACCCGCTGCTCCCCTCAGCAGTGTATTTCAGTGGATCTGCCCTGCCTGTTCTGCCCCCCGCCATCTCTGGTGAACCCTCTCACCGCTCCACACCTCTGGCTTGCACCCCAGCTTGTATGCAAAAACAAATAAATCTTTCAAAAAAAAACAAAACAAAAAGGAATTAGCTACTGGTACCTAATAAGAATGTGGATAGCTCTCAAAAACATTATCCTGAATGAAAGAATCAGATACAGGTGCTGAGTGAAAGTGTACACCTGAAACCTATGCCATGTTAGAAAGAAATGTTACTGCAATAAACAATTAGTTGATTAATTACTTTTTTAAAGCTGTATACTGTTTGATCACATATGAAATATTAGTAAAAGTAGATGAATCTAGACAACAAGCACTCACCCATGGCTGTTTGAGGATGAAATAAGCATTTACTGTAAGTGAGGAAACATTTTGTAGAAGAAGAAAATGTTCTAGATCTTCATGGTGGTGGTGGTAGTGACATGGGTGTATTCACAGATACACTTGTCAAAACATATCATGTAGTGCACTTAGAAGAGGTGCATTTCATTTTTGTAAATTATGCCTCAATAAAGTTAGTTACAGAAAAAAATGCCAAGATCCTTTTCATGACCAAAATGGCCTGACACAATCTGCTCTGATATTACCTATCTGATCTCAACTCATTATCCTCTCTTGCCTCAGGACCTTTGCACCTGCCATTCCTTAGCCTAGAATACTTTTTATACAGATATTCACACATGGTTGAACCGCTCATGTTCTCCAACTCTTTACTCAAAATGTCACACTGTTTAGAGAGCACTTTGACCACACTAATTTCAAACCCTCCTTCATGCTCCCTATTCCCTTTTCACGCTTTAGTTGCTCTTTAGCTCCCTCACATTGTAACATACTGATTCATCTTGTTATTGTCTCTCATCCCAAGGAGAATTAAAAAAAAATCAAGGTCAAGAATTTATGATCCATAAAGACAGGTATTTTTGTCTTATTCAATACAACCTTAGTGGCTAAAGCAGGGCTTCAGAAGCAGCTATAGCAAAGATGGCCGACTCTCCTCTCCAAAGAGTCTCACTAAATAGAGTTGATACTCTAAGTGCCCAGACAGGGATTGCTGTGGCTAGCCTTCTCCAGGTGGTGATGCAGGACACTACTTGACACTGGGGTCATGATAGAAGTCATGTGTGTTACTTCTAGGTAGAGGGGGTTAAGAAGTAGGTGGGGTGTGCCTTTGCTGCCCTAGTGAGGGTAGAAATGAAGCTAGGACTAAAGCTAGAACTGAAGGGGTCTGAGAGCATTGGGTGGTAGGACCACAAAGCAGAAAGAGCCAGGGTTCCTGAATCACCTATGGAAAGCTACCTACTGAACATCCTTTTCAACTTTGGAGCCAAAAAATTAACTTCAATTGTTTTAAGCCATAACATTCATTTACTATAGCAGTTATTATTATTCTAACTAATAGCGGGCACAGATTCAGTGTTCAATAAATATTTTTGAATGAATTAATAGACATCATTATAGGACAATGCTTAAGTTTGTACTAAATGTATAATTTGGTGTCACATCATGTGATAATGGATGTCATATTGCACACTAGAAATACATTACCCGCTGATGACTGCACCTGGAAGAACAATTAACGATTTCATGAATTAGGGTATATTTGCTGAAAAATAACCATGTGCCAGCTAATTAAGACTTTGCTATAATTGCAATTGTTAGGATATTTAAGTGTACCCTGATACTGAGAGATGGTTAAAATAAAATGCAGTGATGAAAATGCTTTCCTACTTTCACTATTCATGGATACCAGTGGCATAAAACAAAGCAAAAGAACTTATTTCACAGCCCCCCCCAAAAAAATTAATATCAGAAAATGTAAGCAGGATCTTCACTGCATGCATATTCTAACCATTAGTGAGTGGCGAGTTACGTGAGCTCGATACCTTCTCATTCAAACCCATAACCTATAAATCTAATGTACTAGGATCTACTGAATTTGAAAATACCTCTTACCTTGACCCCAGGAGATCATGGCATAGAACTCCCTTGGATGTCTTTATCATCACAAGTTGACATTTCTCAATTATTCAAAATGATTTTACTGCCCCTCTATCTCCATCCAAAAGAAAGATAACCAACACCCAGACGATGCCTGCACTTTTTCTTGTCTTTGCTGGAACTGAGATTACTTTCAATCCGATCATCAGAAGTTCAAGTATTTCAGAGAGCATTGCTCATGCTCTTAACCCAGGTCCCTGGGCCTGAGAAGTTTCAACTGGGGTGAGTGTCCAGAGCCTCATCTTTACCTTCTCTGTACAAAAGCCCAGGGGCCAGAGATAAGGACCAACCAGCAACTCTCTTACCCTCTTTGAGGCACATCTTCTGTATTACTAAATGTGAATAATATAGATAGGGAAGAAAGACTTTTTTCAGGAATTTTGCAAATCATACCTGTTTCTCTCTCCTTGTTTCATTATATATACTTGGGAAAGGGCTCTTGGGATCTTAATGGGACAAACAGAAGAGAAAGAGTCTACCGTAGGTTTCCCACAACCAAGTCACCTGTGAACCATCACCATAGTTCCTTGTGTGCTTTTCTCCCCTATTTTGGTCTCTCTTCCTCCCCCTCCCCAGTAGAATGTCTCTTATTTGTGGTTAAACCTACGGGGGATACACAATAATGTAAAGGATGCAAATTAAATTTAAAAATACAGTAAAAAAAAAAAGAGAAAAAGAAAAAGAGTCCAGGGGAAGATTGACAAGTGTCTTTGGCTTTAACAACTAAGACTTAGCTCATGTCTCTGTGAGAAGCTAAAGGAAGCATCCATCCTCTTACTCTTGTCACTCTTTCTTGTGACCACTTCTACCACCGTGACTCAAAAGGCAAGCAAGACCTTTTCCTCCAATTCATCTCCTAAGTCTTCCATCTTAGTTGTCAAGTGTCAGCACCATTGCATTTGCCTTCAGCTGTGTTCCCGCTCTTTCCTGCCCACTTCCTCCTCTCCATGCCGGACTTGGACTCAGTCCTGCCTCCTCAGGTTTCCCATTTCCTGTTGAAGCTGCTCCCATCCGGGCTTTGTTATCTTCCACCACCGTCTCTAGCTCTGGCCAGAATGGCTTCATCTCTCTCTGTCTCACTGTTTTCACAAGTACAGTTGGGCCTTTTCTTCTTACTTACTAGAAACACTCAATAAATCCACAACGCTTCAAATAAATACCAGGTGCTCAACACCCTTTACAGCCAGCATTCCTTTATAAGGCTAAATCTCCAGGTAAAATAAAGTGTTTGTTGTCCCATCACTCTCTCCTGTCACCTGTCTGTTTCATCACTACAGGTCCTAATAGATTTTGGCAGTTTAAGGGTCCTCCTGCTGGTGCTTCTGCAAATTACGAGAATGACTTTAAAGAAAGCCTTTGACCAGAATTCTAGCATTCATCTAAGGAAGCGTTAGTTATAATTAAGCGCCCTGTAATGGGGAAGGAGAGCTCACGGGCATGTATGCGCATGCACGCGCGCATATGCGCTTCTTGCAAAGCCAAGAGCCAGCAGGAAGCTAATGCCTCCCTGAGCCGGGCTGAGCTCCCAAGTGAGAGGGAACCATCTCTCATCCCTGACACTTGCAGTCCATTAATATCTGCTCACGCTCTGTGACAGAAAGGGAAAATATAAAGCAGCACTTCCCTCAGAGCCTGACACAGGAGTGTCCGGTGCTTCCGAGCCACATATGGAAGGAAACACATCACGTTCAGAGTTTTTAAAATGATGTCCAAGCTATTTTTCAATTGATACACATTCTAACACTGAGTTTTAATTCAGAAAACTGAACTCTAGAGAACATATTTTTCAGGGCCACAGGCTAAATCATGACACTGATAAAAAGAGACTCAGAACCTGCAGTCAAAGTGCCCCCAATCCCTGCCCGTTCTAAGACAGCTCCTTCCTGGGGGAGCCCCTCCCTCAAGCCAGTGACTGACTTGTCACTTCTCTGTCTTAGTTATTTAGAAACCCAGGAAGGCTGGCCGTTAACAAGTATAGGAGTGGCTCCATCAAGAAAATGAAATTTATAAAAAACTACAGCAAGAAGAAAAAGATGACTTGGGAATGACTATTCATGGTACAAAAGAACTCTCTATAAACCGAGTCGCCATGGACTCCCCTTAAGCAACAAACACTTCCATTACATTAAAATGTGAACCTATTTACCAAAATTCAAATTTTATACAAATTTTCAAGAACATGTTATCACATGGAGAAGTGCAAGTTGCTTAAAATGGTGCCCAAAGAGTACCCCAGGAGTAAATTCGACTGTAGACCCAAAGTAAGTTTTCATCTGTGTTGGTGAAAAGTGCACCAAAACATATTAAAGCTATTAGCCCAATATATTGATAGAGTCTCATAAAAACTAGAAAATTCACTTATAAATAACTCAGGCAAACTTGAGTATTCCTCCCTCTCTCTGGAGCCCAAAGGGACCTCCTCCAACAGACAGGAACGAGGTCAGCTGGAGTCCGTGATGGGTGAGGCTCAGGCCCCGGCACCCAGAGGGATCTTCATTCCCAAGAGAGTTTGTGTTTCCACCCATCTCTCTGCCCCCATGAGGGACATGAACATTGTCAAAAAGGTGACAGCTCCAGAGATCCCTGGTGAGCAGGAATAGTTTTCCTAGTTGGTCTCCTCAGGGAAAGATGAGCTGCGTCCTGTCATCATTCCTCCTGCCAGCCCGCCCACTTCCTGCCTCTGAGCGGAGCGGAGCGTAGGCAGAGGGCTGAGGCAGCCGGCCCAGGGCTTCCTCCAAGCTGGGCGTCCACAGCTCTGTGCTTCCCCTGAGCGTCCAAGGCCATGAGAAAGCCCAAGGCAGACACCAGCGTGGGAAACACCTTGTCGTTCTCTTGTCACCTCTTCCCACTCCCTGATTGCCAAGCCCCCCCACAAGCAGGACTGACCTGGACGCCCCGTGGCACCTGGTTCTGGCTGTGGGGGCTGGTGTGTGACAGCCGGGCCTCTGCCCGCTCGGCCGTTGGCGAGCAGTGGATTTAATTGTGTTTTTCCCTAGCTTTCTTCTGCTGGTGCACGGGCTTCTTCAGAGTCTCAGTCCAGAAGAAATCTTTTCATTACGGCTCACAGCTGTGATCCTCGGGTTAAAAGAAATTACTCATGAAAGGGCAGCCTGGGGTAGAAAGCAGCAGCATCAGAAGAAATCCAGGCTTCCAAGGGAGAGGGAACTTCAAGGATTTATTGACATGAGGGAGATCACAACTCTGGCTTCAGGCCCAGCTGCTGACATTTGCGATAGATTCAGGCATCGCAGTTTGATTTGGAATTATTTTCTAACTCAAGCTAATGGGCCAGAGTGAGGCGTTCTGATCTGCCCCTGATGGTCTTGCTGACGCCCAGGCAAATTAAGAGAAAACAACGAAAATTGTTTCTTCTGGTCTCCTCGTTATTTCCTCCTCACCCTGTCCCCTCCCTCCCCTGTCCCTCCCCTAAAGTTGCTGTACCTCTAGAGTGTCATCATGCCCTGTGCCAGAGCAGTAAGGAAGCTGACGTTTCCCTTTCACAGGGGAACTCACCTCCTTAGGAAGTACTCACGGAGCAGGCAGGCCAGGCCCCCCAGGAGGAGTCAATCACCAATCACAGTGTGGCATCTGGCCTGTCTGCTGTTAAAACACTAATGGCAGAGGGGAGAGTGGAGAAGACTTTCAGGATTAGTTAATGCAGCCCCCTTGATTTCCGGGAGAGGATGTGAGGCTCGGAAAGGGAGTGTGGCTTTTCCAAGACAGTAATTCCACGACAGGGCTCCCCCAGAAACTAGGCCTTCTGCCTCCTGCACCAGGGAGAGCACCATGCATGGTTTTTCTCATTCTCCCTCCTTTTAAACAAAGTGAGGTTTTCACTCTTGGCTAACAGTTTGAAAATAGCTAGTATTCATCGTGCCACTGCTAATGTGAGGCTTTGGGCTTACTCAGGGACCCCAAATGTTTTGTCCCATTTACTACTCACTCAGCTGTGAGCTATACTTTATTATCACTGAAGTTCAAGATCTGAAGCTCAAGACTGTTAAGTGATTTGTCCACGATCTCAAAACCAATGCACTGAGGGCTGGGACTTAACCCTGGTCCTATCTATCTCCGCATCTCACCCTGATCACAGGGCTGGGGGAGGGAACAGTGCTGACTGCTATCCAGAAAAGGGATGTTCCTGTCAGATTTGCCTCTCAGATCAAACCTTTGCCCACTGGGAAAGCTGGGTGCCATTGTACTGAGGACCTAATGCAGATGTTTGTTCCAAGCACGTGTGCCCTGTCCCCAGGACTTGGCTTTCAGCTCTCTGGAAAGAAGAGCTGAATGAGCCAGGCTGTGTCTTCTAGTTCAACTGCTCATGAAAATATCTTTTGGGGTTGCATTTTGATGGCTCCCTGTGGAATGATTTATGGGACGATGGAAAAGGACTGTTCTGTTTTTCTAGTAGATCCTGTGAAATTGGGACGAGCTGCAAGGGATTGTCATTCAAGCAAATTTTTCATGCACTGCCCTGAGATTCCACACTCTGACCACTGCAATGAGTTGCTGGAGCAGGTTACTACACACGCTCTGTCTAGAAAAGGGGGCCCACCACGGGGCTTCAAGCCAACCCCCAAGAGGGCTTCCCACACCCCCCACCCTGAGCCTCAGGCACAGCCTTCTCCCCGAGCAGTCCTGTCTGAGTGCCAGTGTCGTCTTTGCAAGCAGGTTGCTGAGTCAATATTTGAGAAGCCATAGAAAAGATGGTGGTGACCATGTAGGGAAGAATAAATCTTCATTGTGCCTTCTCCTTGCTCCTCATTTCAGTTTTCTCCAGAATGTACATGCATCAGGATTTCCCAAAAAATGTGTCTTCTGCGTCCTTTTTGCCCCAAGATTTTATTTAGTGGGTCTTGAATGAAGCCAAAACCTCCACTGTCACACATGTTCCAGTAAATTCTGTTCAGTTGTCCAAGAGACCAGTTTGAAGACCCATCCCAACTGCTTCGAGCAGGGGTCTGAGTTTTGCTGTGTTCAGAGGTAAATGGGAGACGGGACAATGGGCCAAGGGTTAGGTGCTCTGAGTGTCTACTCAGCAAAACCACCAGCAGGGGTGCCAAGAGGGCAGGTCGCCAGAGAGAAGAGACAGGAGCCCTAAGGTGAGTTGTTAGTCTCCCTCTGAGGTAAGGATTTTTGTCTCCTCACCTGTGAAATTCACAATGGAGGTGAGCCTCCTTGTGGTCCCCTCGACTCCAACAACCAGAGCCTGGTCACCAGCCTCCTGTCCAGACAGCCACTTCTGGAGCTACAGGTGTTATTCGCAAGTCAGGTGAGGGGGTGGGAGAGAAGGGGGAGTCAATTATAGAATGTTTTTATGTGACAAGTGCTTTACATTCTTACCTCATCTAACCTCCTAAGCGGTCAATATGGCAGCACTATGGAGTGACTGTCTGTGTCCCCCCAAAAACTCATGTGTTGAAATCTTCATTCCCAATGTGATGACATTTGCAGATGGCGCTTGTGCAAGATAATTAAGTTATGCCTCATATAAGAATGCAGCCAAAAGGTGGCTGTCTACAAACCAGAACAGGTCCTACCAGACCCTCAATCTGCCAGGACCTTGATCTCAGAGGTCCTAGCCTCCAGAACTATAAGTGAATTGTTGCTTGATCTGCCCAATCAATGGTACTGCGGGATATTAGAATATGTGTGTTTTTGTCTCTTCCCATAATTCCTGGCATGGGACTCTTAAAATCCTTATCAATTCCTAAGTAATAAGACCTCTAGGAGGCTTTTATTCA
Source organism: Scalopus aquaticus (assembly GCA_004024925.1). Taxonomy (NCBI): domain Eukaryota; kingdom Metazoa; phylum Chordata; class Mammalia; order Eulipotyphla; family Talpidae; genus Scalopus; species Scalopus aquaticus. The sequence continues at coordinate 12,433 of PVIJ01004046.1, read as the reverse complement.
AATAGTTGTTTTTTGACCCTGGCTCGTGACACAGACCTCCATCCTGGGTGACAGGAAGCTCTTTTGTTCTAATGAAGTGGCTCTGATTGGGCTCCTGAATTGGGGGCTGGTCACCAGAAAGAAGCCTGGAATTTTCAGCTCTATACCCCTTTTTCAGAAGAGGGGAGAGGGGCTGAAGATGGAGTTCATGACTGATCACATTCTCATGATGAAGCCTCCATAAAAATCCCAAAAGCTTGATGTTTGGGGAGTTTGCAGATCTCTGAACATGTCCATGTACAAGGAGAGTGATACCTCCACCTCCATGGGAACAGAAACTCCTGGAACCTGGATGTTCTCAGACCCCACCCTGTCTTACTTCATCTGGCAGCTTGTTTTTACCCTTTATCATGTCATTTAATAAACCAGAGAGTATAAGTAAGTGTTTCCATGAGTTCTGTGAGCTGGTCTGGCAAATACTCAAACCAAGGGACATGAGGTCAAAACTCCAATTTGTAGTTAGGTCTAAGAGAGGCTATGGCCAACCTGGGGGCCCACTACTTGCCGTTAGCATCTGACAGGGAGGGTGCCCAGCGGTGCTGAGTCTTTCCCTGTGGGATCTGACACCATCTCCTGGTAGACGGTGTCACAGCTGCCAAGCTACCTGAGACAGGTGGGTATTATGATCAGTATCGTAACAACTTAGAGAAAAGTAAAATTCAGGGAACTTCTGAGGGTCACACAGCCAGTAGCCGACAAAACTGGAATCCAAAACCAGATCTACCTCCCAGTCCAAAAAATCCAGTCTTTTACACAGCTGTTCTCTCATTCATGCATTCAAACATTTTACTGCACATTTATGATGTGTGAGATGCTATTCTAGGCATTGAAAAGACAGCATGAAAAATGACAAAATTCCAGTAGAACGTACCTCCTTGTGTGGGAAAATAGATGGTAAAGAAGCAAGCAAAATAGTTCAATAAATGCAAATAGTGGAAAGGAAATATGAAACAAAGTGTTTTCAATGTGTGTGACACCCAATCTAACATCTAAATGGCAAGATAATCATGCCAAGGTCAAAGGGACGGGTGCGCCAGGGAGGGGGCCAGAAGGTCTAGGAGTCCTGAGTCAGGACTCACATAATTCACAGAGACAGAAAGAGCCAGCGCTGCTGGAGCAGAACACGCCAGGAGGCCAGGAGACCATGAGGGAGAGCTAAGAAAGGGGATTTGGGCAAAGACACGGGCACAGACCTGGGCAGGGGGTCTTAGTATCCATGTGATGGGAGCAGCAGAAGATTGGGAGTAAGAAGAAAGGCAACAGAAGTTATCTGTAAACGGTTCACTCGGGCTTCTGCGTGGAGGATGCTCATGAAGGAACAAAAGAAGAGACAGCTGGACAGCTGGAGAAATAGCCCAGGCAGAAGACACAGGTGTGATGTGAGGCGGGGCGACTTCCTTGTGCACAGGACATCTGCATCTGACCCCGCCCCGCCACATCTCCTCCCACAGGAAGACACTCGGCCAGCTGCTCTCAAAATGCACCCAGGAGCCCCTAAGCATCTAACAGGACCTTTCCAGGGGTCCCTGCAAGGTCACCCTTTTCCCAACTACAGATCTGAATTTTCTTCAAATACTTCAACCACAACAAGGCATGGTGACAGATACCTCACCTCTGGAAGCAGATTGAGAATCTTCTACAAAGCCAGATGTCAGGAACTTGCAAAAATGTAAAACAAAGCCTCTTTTCTTGCTGCATTTATTGTTTTAGAAGATACAGTTATTTCTCATTAAAAAGATGTGCTATTTATGTTAACATGCACACAATTTGTTATGCTTAAATGAATTGTTTTTTCCAATACCTCAGTTCTCATTTCTAACATAAAAATCTGGCAGGTAAAAGCAGCATAAATTGAAGCCTTTGGGATCCTCAATAGCTTCTAAGACTGTAAATGGGGTCCTGAGATACTAGAGTCTCCATCTTAATGACCTAAAAGATGCTGGACAGAAGCAGGGTGACAGGACATCAGTCTGCCAATCCCTTTGAGAAACGTCTCTGGGCACCCCTGGAGTTCTTCCTCATTCACCATAAATAGATCCCTGAAGTCTCCTCCTTGGCTAGCTGGCGGCTGCCCGAACTGCAAGCGGCGTGGAGGGTGCGCAGTGTTGCTGGCGCGTGTGGAGCCCAGTACTGCAGCGAGCTTTGCACAGCGGCAGGCAGCCAGGCAGGTGGGCCATGCCTGCCCCCTCTCTCCAGAGCAGGCATATGTTCAGCCACATGGCTCATCAAAGGCGGAAAGAACCACTGCCTTCTGCAAGGTGCCTGTGCCCTGTGAAAGGACTGTCTGCACTGCTGGATGATAATGAACCCTCAGGGCATTTGTTAGCACTTAAACATTTCCGAGGTGCCTGCTGAGCATGTAATTGCTGTGCTGCGGAAGGTGAGGGCCGAATGCTAAGGGCAGCTGTATGCATCAGGGCGCAGCTGGACTCCAGAGGCCCCATTGCTGTCCTTCTCTGGCAGATTTACAACAGGAAGGGCTTCTGAGGATACCGTGCAAAGTCTGCACGGGGTTTTGTATCTGGCCAGAGTTGGAGGCAGAAACAGGGGTGTCTGGTGGCCAGAGGTCCATATTGCCAAGTCATCCTTCAGGTGCACAGCCCAGGTGTCTGAACTAAGGCACAAAACCCGACAATGTTAGCAACGGCTGATCCTGGAAATCCTGCCCAGCTTTTGCCAAAATGTTTTCCTCCTATCTTCAGTCCACCCAGAGACTCCATGGAAAGAATAAAAAAAGTTGTGTGGCCAAAGAAATTTTAGAAAAAGAGAACTATATTCATTCTCTAATTGGAATCTGTGCTCATTAACAGCAATCTCCTAAGAAATGCTGCAGGGAAGACAGCTGCTTAACTTGATTCTCATACAAATGCTGTAAGGAAGAAAATGACTTGCCCAAGGTCATACAACAAAATTCAGAATTAAAACTCAGGTCCTTTGACTCCCAACCAAGCACTCTGACTGTACTGCAAAACCAGAAGTCTTTCTGCCATATTTTCTACAAGAAACTGAGATTAAAGACAAAGCTCCAAGTTAAACCATCAGCTGAAACCACCCAAATGTTTCAGCTATGGGCACCTTCCACTTTCCAGTGATACAGAAAAAAAGAGGGGTGAGGGAAAAAATCAGGGAAGGGATGGGTGGAAAAAAGGTCCTGAGTCACTGTCTGCCAGTCCAATTTGCAACTGCATATGGGTACAAGTTTTGTCTCTTAGGACATCAGCAATGAGATTCTTTCACCATCATGTGGCCATCAGAAACAGACTGGGAAGAGATGAGTTGATTATGCTGTGAATTAGAGTTTTGCAAATATGTATTTAATTTAGAATTAATGGGATGCATTTTTATGAGTTAATTGAAAAAAATGAGTATTAAACACAAATTCACTGATGTTTGACAAGTATGTAGTAAATACCCATTTTGCACATGGCAGTTAATTCCCAATAAATATGTTTCTTTCAATAGCCAGCTGGTTTTAATTTAACAAATAGATAGCTATCTGGTGACATCAGGATGGAGAACCAGAAAGTCTTCATGGATAGCAGGACTCAACCCCCTTCACTGTCTTCCCTGGAGACTCTCTGGCTAGGAGAAGTGCCAGGAGGCCTCTGGAAGTCTGTCCACCAATAACACAGCCTCCAAAGGTCCAGTTCCAAGCAGTCAAGGGGCAGGCTAATGAAACAACTATACTGTCACTGTGGTCACAAAGAAAGTCTGCTGCCCTGGAAAACCACTCAAACATCGCACCTCACCTCATATCACACTTGCCCTTACACATCACTTCTTAAACATAATCTTCTCTGATGCCTTTGAACCAAGTTAATCTCTCCTTCCCCAGTACATCAATAGCCCCATGTGCCTCTATAGCGATATTTATTGCGCTGCATTAAAAATGGCAAATTCCTCCTTTGTTCATTGCAGCACTATTCACAATAACCAAGACATGGAAATAACTCAAATGCCCAGTGATGGGTGAATGGATAAAGAAGATGTGGTCAAAACGCAGAATGGAATACTACTCAGCTGTAAAAAGTAGCAATTTTCCACTTGTGACAACATGGATGGAACTTAAGGGAAATCTGCTAAGTAAAATAAATGAGAGGGGGAAAAAAATAAAGTATGAGCTCATTTGTGCAATATAAAGCAAAATAAAGTAATCAAACAAATAAAACAAAGACAAATCCCTAGCCTGCAGTTAGCAGAGGGAAGGCGAGGGAAGAAATGAATAGAACCTGTGGTGGGCATGGGGTAATATACAGGTGCTGATAAACTACACTGAAACCTATACAGGGTTATAAACAAATGTTTCCTCAATTAAAAAGAAAAAAGGCTTACAAATTCTTAAAGGATAGGTTACTCCCATATACTAATGCCAACTATTAAAAAAATAACTTCAATCTGGCACTGATACTTGCTTTCCCAAGATCCACTTCTCCTTTTCTTAAAAAAAATTATATTATTTTATTGAGGTAACAAGGGTAAACAACACTGTGTGGTTTAGAGGCACAGGTTCACACCCATAATCCTCCACTATAGTCCATTGGGCCCCCTGCCCACTTTGCTCTCTGCCCTCCCTATTTTCCCCTGGTAGCTCTGATTTTACAGTCAAAATTCTGGGGTTTGTTGTTGGTTTGTTTATGTCTGACTCTTCACTTTCTTTCTCTATATTCCACGTATTAGTGAAGGTGTCTGTATTTGTCTTTCTCTTTTTGACTTATTTCGCTTACCAAAATCCCCACCAGTTCCATCCATGTTGTTTCAAATGGCAAGAGTTCATCTTTTTATTCATAGCTTCATAGTATCCCCAATGGGTATGTAATCCACATCTCCTTTATCCACTATCTGTCTTTGGACACTTGGGTTCTTTCCATTAGCTGGCTACTGTAAATAGTGCTGCAATGAACATAGGAGTGTATATATTCCTTGGAGTTAATGTTTTGGCATTCTTCAGGTAGATGTCTAGGAGTGGAACTCTTGGACCATATGGTAGAGCCATTTTTAATATTTTGAGAAATCTCCATACTGTTTTCCATAGAAGCTGGGCCAATCTATTGATACATTTCCACCAGCAATGTAAAGTCATTCCTTTTCTTTTTCTCTATATCCTCACCAACACTTGTTTGTGGTCTTTTTGATATAGGTCATTCTCACAGGAGTGAGATGTATCTCGTTGTGGTTTTGATTGCATTTCCTTGATGACAAGTAATGATAAGCATTTTTTCCATGTACCTGTTAGCTATCTGCATGTCTTCTTTGTAATAGGTGCTTATTTAGCTCTTCTGCCTATTTTTTGATTGTTTTATTGTTGTTGTTGAGTTGTTTAAGTTCTTTGTAAATCTTGGATATCAGTACCTTGTACAATGCATGGTGTGCAAATATTTTCTCCTATTCACTAGGGTGTCTCTTCATTTTGTTTACAGTCTCCTTTGCTGTACACAAGACTTTAGTTTGTTCATTTTTGCCTTTGTTTCCTTTGGCTTTGAAGTTGAGTTCCCAAAGACATTCCTGAAGCTAATGTCATGGAATGTTCTGCCTATGTTTTCTTTCATGTATTTTATGGTTTTAGGTCTACATCCAAGTCTTTAATCCATTCGAATCAATTTTTGCATATGGCGTGACTAGTCTATTTTCATTCTTTTACATGTGGCTGTCCAGTTCTTCTAACACTATATGTTGGAGACTTTCTTTTCTCCCATGTATACTCTTGGCTCCTTTGTTGTAGATTAACTGTCAAGTAAGTGTGGGTTTATTTCTGGGTTCTCAGTTCTATGCCATTGGCCTGTATATCTATTTTTAATCCAAAACCATACTTTTTTGATAACTACAGTGTTGTAGCATAGCTTGAACTCTGGGAGTGTAGCACCTCTATTCTTTTTCTTTTTTGTCAGAGTTGCTTTGGTTAGTCAGGGTCTTTGTGGTTCCATATAAATTTCACTGATGTATTCTTTATGTCTTTGAGAATGCATTGAAACTTTGGTAGATGTGCATATTGATTTGGTAAGATGGCCATTTTAACAATGTCAGTTCTTCTAGTCCACAAGCAGGGAAAATCTTTCCATTTCGTTATGTATCCTGTTTATTTTAACAAAGTCTTATATTTTTCATTGTATGGATCCCTCACCTCCTTTGTTATGTTTAATCCTAGGTAATTATAACAATTCTTTTTGATGTAATCGTAAATGGATTTTTTTTTATTTCTTTCTCTTCTAGTTTGTTGTTTGCATATAGAAACCCAATGGATTTTTGTGACCTACCACTTTACTGTACTGGTTTATTGTTTCTTACAGGTTTGTAGTAGAGTCTTTAGGATTTTCTGTGTACATTATCATGTCATCTGAAAATAGTGATAGTTTTACTTCTTTTAAAATTTGGACTCCTTTTATATTTTTCTCTTGTCTTACTGCTCTGGTGAGGACTTCCAATACTATGTTGAATAATAGTGGTACAAGTGGACATCCTTGTCTTGTACCTGATCTTAAAAGAAATATCTTCTGTTTCTCACCATCAAGTATGATCTTAGCTGTAGTTTTGTCATATATGGTCTTTATTATTTTGAGATGGTCCTAGTAGTCCCTGTTTTTGAGGAGTTTTACCATAAATGGATGCTGAATCTGTATCCACTGATAAAATAATGATTTTTATCTTTCCTTTTTTTTAAGTAGTGAATTACATTGATCAGGTTTTGGATATTGAACCATTCTTGAATCTCTTGAATAAATCTCCCGTGGTCATGATGCATGATCCTTTTAATGCATTGTTGCATTTGGTTTGCTGATATTTTATTGGGGGGGAGGGTTTGCATCTATTTACAACAGGGATATTAGTTTGTAGTTTTCTTTTTGTGTGACATCCTTGTCTGTTTTTGGTATCAGAGTAAGTGGACCTCTTTGTATTAGCCCTATCCTCATTCTCTCCCCCCCCCCACACACTTCCTCTATTGCACTATTCAAACTGTGGATATGATAGCTAGATACCCAGAAATCAAATTAGGATGAGATCTTAAGCATAGTCACATACAAAGGGTATCAGGGCAGAAATAGAGAAAAAACCTGGGTCTCTGGTGACTTTTTGGACTGCCGTATTAGTCTTGGACTGCCTGTCTTCATGCTCTTTTAACAAGAGAAATTGAATCCAAGCACTTTCAAGCCATTGTTATATAGACAGATACAGTTGGACTTACTTCTGAGATAACAAATAGGCAGAAATATTTATGAATGCTTACAGTGTGTGGTTAAATGTTGTCCTCATTCTACTCTCACCTGCATGAAAACCCAATGAGGTCTATTGTATAGGTGAAAACCGAGGTTCTCAGTCATTAAGTAGTGAGTCCAAGGTCACACAATTGGTAATTAGTCAGTCTGAATTGCATTTAGTTCAATCTGACTCCAACATCAGAACTCTTAACGACTTCAAGTGCAGCCCCTCAAATGAAGACCCAGTATGTTGAGAAAAAACATCAGTCTGAGAATGGCAGTAGGATCAGCTCAGTCTCTAACTGTCCTCAAACAAATCATGTCCCTTCTCAGTGACTTGATTCCCTCACCTATAAAATTATGGTATCAACTACTCTTTATTGAGTAACTTGAATGTGACAGAAGCTCTTATAAGCAGGTATGAACTTAATCAGTGCTCACAACCACCCTACGGTTCTTATTGTTGTCACTTTATACATGAAGAATTGAGGCCAGGTAGGAAGTTAAAGTTCACCACTTAGCATGTGGTGGATAAAAGAAGAGATGATAGGACCAGCTCTATCTGATCAACTCTGATTTGCCCTGGATCTTCCTCCCAGATTCCTTGTAACATCCTAGTATTACTCTTTCACACACTGTGAAAAAGGAGTTTCAACTGCTAAGTAATGGAGCGAGAATTCAAAACTAGGTCAGTTTAATGCCGAAATAGAATACTTCCCCAGACTTCACGAGTGAAAGGAACGGGTCGAAAAGTCAGAGTGTGAGCATGGGGATGGAGCAGTCAGCTCACTGCCCAGCCCGGGTTATGTGGGGGACATGCCATCCTCTGTGGGACTAAACAACAGGGAAGTCTAGTGTGCCAGGCAAGTGTGCCAGGATATGGGGATAAGAGGGTCTTCCCCACCTCAGCCGAAGTCTCCTCAGCCCTCCAGAGAGAGCGTGGTAAACTCCCTGAGGGAAGAGGCTTTATCAACCTCACAGACTGCTATATCTGGAAAGAGCCTGGCACTTAGTTTGAACTTAGGGTTGTATTAGTTTCCTGTGGGTGCCACGATCAGTCATCACAAATTGGGTGACTTATCAATACAAATTTGTTCTTTAACAGTTCTTGGAGCTAGAAGTTTGAAATTAAGGTGTTGACAGGACCAGGGTCCTGCAGGTTCTGAGGAAAGACATTCTTGCCTCTTCTGAGCTTCCAAAAATCCTTGCTATCTTTTGACTTGTAGCTGAATCACCCTACCAGCCTCTGTTGTCACACGACATACTTTTACATGTATCTTTCTGAGTCCTCTCCTCTCCTCATGAGGAAACCAGTCACTGGATTAGGGTCAGCCCTAAACTAGTATGACCTCATCTTCTCTTGATTACTTCTCAAAGACCCTATTACCAAATAAGGTCACATACACAGGTACTGAGCTTAGCATTTTAACAAATATTTTAGGAAGACACAATTCAACCTACCACGGGTACTAATGGTTAAATTGAATTGAGTATGTTGACTCTCTGCAAGGGAATTATTTCTCTGCAAATAATCATGCCTGAAGCAAGCCATCTTTGTGCTAGATGTGAAAGTCTCCCACAAAATAAAAATGAGTATGTGTGTATCTATGTATGTCTCTGTGTGTGTTCCATTGCCTCCCATAATGCGGAATTCTATACTTAGAGATGAATTCTTTGGGGCAGTCCCCTAAGAAACTAGCCATTAAATTAACTGTCACTCACATTGAACCTTAATCCATCAGGGTGCATTTGCAGAGTGAAAGGCACTGCAAGGATGGAAAATGTGATCTGGAAAGTGCAGAGAAAATGCTGGCATGAGGTTTGATGTCTGGATATGCAATTCTTAGTGGGCCCATGGTAGGTACTTAGGAGGCTATGCCATCAAGAAGAAGAGAACTCTGAACAGGAAAGGAGAACTGCTTCCCTGTGTGAGTATTGGGGCCCAGTGACTTTAAGATTCCAGAATCCCTTGACACGAGACATTCTAGACTTCTGGTCGTCGCAAAAGGTGGTGCTGGAAATGACTTGTACCAGGCTCCTAAACCATCATGGTCAGAGATGAAGGTGGTCTGGACAGAAAGGAGAGGTTGATAGAGGTCCAGGGGGAGGGTGGAAAGGGGTGGGCAGGGGTACCCACCAGCCCTTCTGCCTGGCAGCAGGAAGGGCTTCAGGATGCAGTGCCGACCTGGGCCCTAAATGAGAGCTTTGGGGCTAGTGGGCTCGGCCTCGTCCAGGCTGGCAGGTGTCCTGAATGGCTCACAGCTCTCCATGTGGCCAGGTGCAGCATGTACTCTTCCCATCACTCAGGAAAGTGGCTCTGAAGTAGCAGCTGCCCTGAGAGGGAGGTGGAGAGGGAACTAAATGGGGGGGGGAAAATGAGAGAGAATGAGCACATGAGTGAAGCCTTAGGAATGTGCTTCAAGTTGTGGGAGAGTGGAGCAGTAAAGGGACCTCTGTCGGGAGCCGGCTCTCAGCAGGCGCAGAGGAAGAGTCCAAATTAACCCTGATAGGAAACTTAGCTCTCCACGCAGCACAGGCGCATCCAGAGGGAAAGCCATCTGAAGATTCTCTGCCACCAAATCAAACCGTTCGTTTCCCATTAAGGGCCCATCACATGCAGTAGGTATTCTTGGCCCAGGCTATTATGCTTCTGGGTTATTGTTTTAAATTTGAGTCATTACAACAAATTACTGTACTTAGCCTTTCTCAAGAAGCTCCGAGGACTTACTGTCACTCAGGCATCCTACACGCTGCCTCTCATGATGCTGCTCTGCCTACAAAGGAGGGGAGCCCTGTCCAGATGCTCCCGGGTGCTCGGGGGGCTCCTGGGGGTCCCTGGGTGTACTTGTCACCTTCCTTTGTTCACAGTGTCTAAGTCAGTCTTTACTCTCCCTGCCCTTTGGAAGCGAGGACAATGAAGCCAGAAAGATCGACAACTGCTACTTACTGAGCCGGCTCTGTGCGCCCATTGAGTTAAGCGGAGATCTTCAGGAATTTTTAAAAAAGCAGGTGGGTAACATCTAGATCTGTCTTTGAGCTTGGGGAGCTGCAAGCCACCGGAAGAAGGGGAGTCTGACAGAGGTTCCCCCTTAGGCCCTGGTGGAAGAGGACCAGGGCGGGCCCTTGGTGGGCACATGGGGACACTTGGTAAATGCCAGAGACAGGTGGTGCTTCGGGGCAATCTGGGCCAGAAGCTCAATAGTGAATATCAGTGGCGGGGTCCACAGGCTCCCCGTTTTCCCCTTGCTGAAAAAACCAGCAAGTTTTCTGGGTTTTGAGATATAAAGAAGGCATTTTCCAATCTTGGGACTGAACTGTCTAGTTTAATTGTGCTCTGTGTGGGATTTTGCACATATAGACAGTTATGTCACCTGCTTCTAAAGCACCTTCCCTTAAACAGATTAAACACTAACTGTATTGTCTCGAAAAATGCTATTTTTGAAATAGATAGTAACTGATGTAAAGGATGCACTTTCTAATATCTTTCCTACTCTTTCAAGTACTTACTCAGCTCCTACCGTCAGGTACTCTTCTAGGAGTATAAATATCCATCATCCTAAACTTCGCTCTGTGGGTCCCCATTTCACAGATAAGGAGACTGAGAACCAGAAAGGTTAAATGGCTTGCTCAAGGTCACTACTCTGTGGTAGAATTGGGATTTGACCCCAGTTTGTTTCGTGAGTCTACATGTGCATAACTGCTGTTTTGTACCGCCTGCCTCTGTTTTCGTATCTGGTGATTTCATAAAAGATGAGACCCGGGTGATCTTCATCCCTCCCTCCTGTCAACCCTCCACTCAGCATCGTCAGCTTTAGCACCTAATTTCTCACAGGCCTGGGGTGTAAGAACCTCACTCAGCTGCTGAGGGTATGTGAGACCACGCAGGTGAAGGTGATTTGTCAACTGGAAGGTGCTATGAAGTGAAGGTGCCCATCGCCACCACCGGCTCACACATTTCTGCATTGCTTTTCTCCCCGAGTCTTTATCTCAGAAAAGGATTCTTCATTCTTCCTTTTCTGCCCGTTTATAATCTAAATCCCTGTGTCTTTCCTTCCTAATTGGAGCATGTCTGCTTTTTCTTTTCCCTAATCTCTGCCAAATGGTTCTGAAAGTCACTGGGGGGCGGGGGGAGGATCCAGACCTTGCCACAGGTGCCACATTCCATGGTCCCTGCCCTGTCCCTCAGCACATGAGGTTTCTTCTACTCCCAATGCTTTTATTTCACACTCACCAGAAGCTTGTGAAATCTGCCCCACTTGTATCTGTGCGTTCTTTCCCCTGCCACCTCCCATAATTCCGTAGAAAAGTCAGAATCCAAAACGTCTTCCTTTGTCTATTCTGCGCCTTTCCTCTGCAATCTTAACCCCCAGCCCTCATCCACGTTTCTGTACCACAGCAGACAGCATGGCGCCGCGCAGCACTGCCTGCAAGGGCGGGGCCGCTCTTCGCTGTTCTCTTTCTGCCTACTCCAGAGCCTGCAGCAGGAGTGCTCGCCCCACCCAGCAACCGGACTGCCGGGCCGATGGCAAAGGTGCCCTCAGGCCCTGGTGTTCTGTTCCATTGGACTCTGAGGTCTTGAACACCAGAGTGCTATTTCCGAGTCGTCTCCAAAATGGAAGAGCCTAATGTTCAGGATCCTTTCCAGAAGATTCCTCTGTTCCACTGCTTCACAACGTTGTCCTGCTGAACAACATTCCAAGTATGTATGTTACTGCATGTGTGCCTGGTGGATATAAGGCTGGGAAGTGCTGGGAAAAGAAAAGCAGTGCTTCCAATTGTCGGGCCTGAGACCTTCTCTAAGTTGCTACACTCAGACCCTGATACGGGAGTGAGAGAAGTGGGTTAGTCCATGTTTTTGCGGCCACAAATTTGCAGGAATCCTGCCATAAGAAGAGGCCTTTAAACTCTTCTACACTGCTGGTGGGAATGTGAACTGGTCCAACCACTATGGAAAGCTGTATGGTGATTCCTCAAACTGCTAAACATGGAGCTCCCATACGACCCGGCAATACCACTTTTGGGAATTTACCCAAAGGACACAAAAACACTAATCCGAAAGGATACATGCACCCGTATGTTCATTGCAGCACTGTTCACAATAGCAAAGGTATGGAAGCAACCCAGATGTCCAAAAATAGATGATTGGATCCAGAAGATGTGGTACATATACACAATGGAATACTATTCAGCATGGAAAGAAGATA
>PVIJ01004045.1:0-123674 GCA_004024925.1 Scalopus aquaticus | reverse complement strand
CCTGGCCCCTAAGGGTCCAGCCCTGCCTGAGTCCACCCCCCACCCTGACTCTGCGGCCTCTCTGCCTCAGTTTCCTCATCTGTGCGTGGGGGCTGGGCCAGCCAGGTGGGGATTAAATGAGCGGGTCCTTCGTAAGCATGCCCTGGGCCTGGGAGCACCCCAACTCTGCTTCGCCCAAGTCCCCCAAGACCCAGCAAGCAGCCTGGCCTCTGCCCTGCACCCCGACAACCCACGCCCACAGCCCCCCGCCCTGTGCCCCGGGCTCTCTTCCGGGCCCTGCCGCCTCCAGGCCCGCCCTGCTGTCCCCAAATGCCCGCCCGTCGCCTAGAAGTCACCTTGAGGTGATCTTTCCTGACCCCTGACGCTCCAGGTGGTCTGGGTCCCCTCCCGGAGGGCCCAAGGAGAATTCCTCCCGCAGGGACGGGAAGGTTCCGGAACATTGTAGGTGGCAGTGGTAGGGTTGGAGGTGGTCTTAGAGGGGGTGTGAGGGCCAGCCGCCCAGTGGGGCCGTTGGCGGAGAGGTGGGGCAGGTGGGGTGAGAGACACCTGCAGGGTGGGGGTGCCAGCTGCAGGGTGGTCTTAGAGCTGACCAGGACACCCTGGTTTTAAGGCCATTTGGGGGGTTCCTGTGAGACACCCCACCTGGGAAGGGGGCCAGGCTGGAGACAGACCGGGACGTGTGGGCTCCTAGGGTGCTGGAGCCAGATGGGGTGGGGCACCCAGGGGGTGGAAGGCTGGTCAGGGCGGCCCCCGCCCCTGGCTGAGCCCCGGACACACCCCGAGGTGCTGCAGGGACAGTCGGAGCCTCGACGGCCTGGCCAGCAGCCACCGCACCGCCCACCGCAGCCGCTCCACGGCCACTTCCGGATTCCCAGGCAGTGCCCCGCTGCTGATGGGCTCCAGTCGGGGAGGAAAATCGAATCTTTGTGCAGACAGACCACAGCCCCTTTCCCACACCCCCACAATCCTGCCTTTGTTCCCCCAAAGCCGGCCTCAGAGGAGCCCCAGTTGCTGCGTTACGGTTGGGCCTGGGAGAGCCCCGCCCGGAAGGGCCTCAGCAAGCTCCGCAGTGGCCCGAGGGAGGCCGAGGCCGCAGCTGCAGGCGAGCACCCCCGAGGACAAGCTGCGGCCGCTCGGAAGGGCCTGGAACAGGAGACGCGGGCAAGGTGCCCTCCAGCGGGAGAGGCCAGAACCAGCCCCGAGCCAGCCAAAGGTGCTGGCAGCGGCCACGTCCTGGGGAAAGGCCGCCCTGCTGACCTTGGCCTTGCTGAGTGAAGGTCCCGAGGCCTTCCTGGCGGGGCGCCCTCCCCCCTTTCCGAGAAGTCCGGCCCGGATGGCCCGAGGGGTGAAGGAGCCAGCACGTTCCCACACAGACACACAGACATGCCCACGCACCCACCGAGCGCCTCGGGCGTGTCCACGCGGCCCCACACACCCGCCCGGCGCCGTGACGTTGCAACACGCGCCCCTGCACTCGCCTTTGGTTTGCACACGCTGTGCATGCATGCGGGTGCGAGCACGGACTCCCTCGGGGGCACACTCGTGCACACCGCGCTCACACACACGAGCTCCTGCCTGTGCTCCGGGACTCAGCAGGCTGGCCTGCCCCGTGGGGAAGTGGAGCCCTGCCCTGGGCCCTAGCGGCCCAGCAGGCCCAGCCGCTCTGGCAGGGCTCTCGCTTCTGGGGGCAGCGGGCGAAGGGGGGGGTGGCCAGCGGGGTGGGGGCAGCGGGCGGGGGGTGCCTCGGGCGGGGACAGCTGGGCATGGGGCAGGGACGAGCCCGCTCAGCTACCACCAGGGCCCAGGGTGCTACCCAGGGCGGGGGACTGGCCATGCCCATTTGGGGAGCAGGGGGCAGTCGCTCAGGCCACCCCCTGCCGGGGTCAGTGTTTTCAGAGTTAGGAAGTCAGTGTCCCCACGTTGCGTGCCGAAACGCGTGGAGACGCGGGGGGGGGGGCTTGTGATTCCCACGGTCTACACCCCGCGCCAGCAATGACGCCCCCAGTTACACGCGGCATGTGCACTTCCGCCACAGGCACTGGCCGCCACAGGCACTGACCACCGCAGGGGACGCCAACCAGTTAAATCCAAGACAACCCTGGGGAGGGGGGCTGGGCTGCCTCCCTGCCCCCCAGGGGGTGACGGACTGTCCCACCCTCTGAGTCATGTGGTCAGGCGCCCCTCAGCTGCCCGGCTGTGGCCACTGACCGTGGCTGTGGCCTCCTTGACCCTCATAGCCAGCCTGTCTCACTGAGCGAAGTCTGTGCTGCTTTCTCCCGTCTCTCCAGGGCCCCGAATTCCTTGTGGACACAAATGGAGCTCCCCCGTGAGGGCGCTGGGGCCGCGCCTCCCCTGGCTCGGCCGGAGAGGGCCGCTGGTGGCAGCCTGCTGGTCGGGGTGTCCTCGGCCTCCTGGCCCCCGCCCTGGTGTCTGCCTCTCAGGAGCTCGTGGGGTCCTGACCGCATACCCTGAGAGTCCCAGCCCTGGGGGCAGACTCAGCCCTGTGGCGTGTGGGCCCCACCGCGGTGAGGCGCTCCACGAAAAAAGAAGGAAACTCCCAGTGGTCGAGTTTGGGGAGCCCCCCCCCCACAAGCCTGTGCCACACCCAGGCCTCTTCCGCCGCTGCTGGCGGGGCGAGGCTTCTTCCAAGACATCGACAAGCCCCCCACACACTGGCACCCGGTCTGGAAGAGGTTTTTGTTAAAAACAAATCTGTTTTGGGCCTCCCTGGTGGCGCAAGGGGTTAAGTCTCAGCACTACGAAGCTGGCTGCAGCCACTGCAGCGTGAGTTCGATCCTCAGCCAGGGAGCTTCCCACAGGGCGTGGCAGACCTCTCCTATCTCCCCGCTGCTCCCCTCAGCAGTGTACTTCAGTGGATCCACCTGTTCTGCCCCCCACTCTGTCTCTGGGGAGTCCTCTCACCCCTCACACCTTTCGCCTGTACCCCAGTTCTTGTGTGCATAAATAAACCTTTAAAAAAATAAAAACAAGCCCTTTCTTAGAAGTTTGGGAGACTTTGGGAGTCATTTTCATAAAGTGTCACATACGTCAACCTATATAAAAAGTCATCTACGAACAGCTTGTGGTGATTTCTGTGTGCTCCGTGAGTGTTTTGCACGAAATGCTGCCTATTTCCAGAGCACTGAATCCTGGCGCTGGCCCGCGGGCCTGGGGCTTCCGGAGAAGGTCATCCAGGTGCGGCTCTGGTGCGGAAATGTGGACAGGCGGGGCGGTGTGCAGCGTGGGGCGCTCCGAGGGGCCCAGCCGGGCCGGCGTGGGCACCCGCTCCCCTCACTGGTGGGCCGGGGCCCCTGCCGCCCGAGCCCCGCGCCTCCTTCCGCCGTCACCAAATGTCCCCGAAGTCTCACCGCGGCTTCACCGCTGGGGGAGACGGAGCCGCTCTGGGGTGGGGCGGGCGTCTCCGTCTGCGACACGGTCGCGCTTGGAGCCTTCGGGCCCACCGGAAGCGCGCGCGATCATCACGGCATCCCCGACCCAGCGAGAACCGGCGGTGCCAGAAGCAAGCGAGCAGCAAGTGCGAGCGCGGAGGCCGGCGCCTGCGGGGAGCGCGAGCAGAGCAGTGCGCATGCGTGGACAGGCTGGGCCACGCCAGAGGCGGGTCACCCGCAAGCCCCCACCCGAGGGCAGCGCCCGGGCGACCCCCGCAGGCCCCCCGGGGCCAGCAGCTCCATCTGGACGTGGACATGGACGTGGGGCTGTCCCATCCCCCAGAGGTGATTTCTCACCTTCCTCCACCCTCCTGCTAGCCACAGTCTCAGGCACGCTCTTCACCCGTGAGGCGCGCCCAGGCCCCTGAGCGGGCCGGGCCGGCAGGCGCTGCTGGGGTCCCGGGGTGGGAGCTGGCGTCGGCCCGTCCTGAGGGCTCGAGGCCCTGGGCCCTGCAGGAGCACAAGGCCGTGTCCTGGACGCCGCGAGGCGCCACGGGCTGGAGAAGCGTCTCTCCTCGCGGGGCCTCCCTTTGGGGACGGAAGAAGCCATCACTCTCCCCGGAGAGTGGGGTGGGCCTCCTCCGGGCTAGGGAGCATGTCCCGCCAGCTAAGGGGCTCATGTTTGCCCTCAGGGTGAGGAGGGGGTCGCCCTCCTTGTTGCGGGCCTCTCCCCTCCCCCGGATGCCCGGCTCCCTGCAGGACCACATCCCAGGTGCTCTCGGCTACCCTCGGTGTCTGCAGCCGGGTAACCTGCCACCTGCGTCTTATCAAACCGACGTTTCCTTTGCTCTCCCTTTGACGTTTTTCTGACTTGTCCAGCCCAGAGAGCCCACAGGGGTATGGAGGATCCTGTGCCCCGACCTTAGACAGACGCATGCACTGGGGGGCCAGCGGAGGCTCTGGAGGACAGAGGCGGGACGGAGCTCGGGGGCCTCCCTGGAGGAGGCGTGCGTGAAGCAGGAGGGGCAGGATAAAGCCTGCAGAGGCGAGAGGCTCAGGTAGGCAGCGGAGAGGCCTGGGAGAGGTGGGTGGGCTCTGGGTGGGACCGGCCTGGCAGTGGGTGGATGAGGGAAGTAGAAAGGGGGGCGCAGCTGGAAAGGCGGGGTGCAGAGTGGGGAAGAGCTGGGCCTGAGCCTGCTGACTGGGCCAGTGTGCCTCCGTCCCCCCGGCCCTGATGCAACCCCAGCTCCACACAACCCCAGCTCTCCCGTGGGAAGCTGAAGTTCACCAGCCGAGCTGCTTGTTGCCGAGGCCTGGCCTGGCCTGGCCACCCGAGCGGAATGGGCAAGGGGCCCGGAGCCTCTGGGGAGGAGGCCGCTGCCGCCTCGCCCTCTAGGGTGTGTGCCTGGCTTGGGCCCTGCCCTTGAGCACCCCCCGGTCCGGAGGCTTCCAGCTGGACCTTGGGTCCTGCCCCAGCGACGTCTCAGTCTCCCTTCCAAGGTGGGTGGGAGCCACCGGTGAGAAGGCCAGGCCCGGCCGGGCATCGGGGGCGGGCGGAGGTGGCGGGGCCTGCCGCCCGGGCGCAGTTCTGTGAACTCCCCACGCGGGGCCCAGCGGTGAGGTCCTCCCTCCGCGGGCTCCCTCACCTCTGCCGGCCTCCAGCAGGGGCCAGGCCACAGTTCTAGACCATGGGCGGAGGGACAGTCGCTGAGGAGCGAGGAGCGGCTGGAGGGTGGGAAGGGGGAAGGGGCATGTCCTTCCTCCCGGGATGGATGACAGAGGCGGCCGGCGCTCTCGGAGGCCGCGGCTGACTCTCAGCTGAGCTGCCAGGCCTGGAAGTCCAGTGCAGAGAGGGAGCTGATGTGCCTGACCAGGGCTCAGAGGCCCGCCCGTGGGGCGTCCGCAGCAGAGCACGAGGCGGGGCGTAGCTCACGGCCAGCTCAGCGGACGGTCATGTGTCCGCTCCCTCCCCCGGGAGGGAGGAAAACATGCGGCGGCTCCTGGGGCATGTCACGGTCACACCCGGCACCACACCGGATTCCAGGCTGGCATGGGCGCTGGCGCCCTGCCCGCTGCTCTCAGTTTACAGCTGGGAAGGGACGCCGGGCGGTCATGGCGGTCCAAGGTCACGCGCCCCGGGCGGGAGCAGTGGGCACAGGGGAAAAGGAAGGACATGTGAGCCGGCTGCGCCCCAGGGGCACCCAGTGTCCACTGCTGGAGCGGTAGGGCTGGGCAGGGCCGAGCAGGCTGGGCCCTCTATGGGCAGCTGGGCCAGAGGGAGCAGTACCAGCTCCCCTCTGCTTGACAGCGCTGAGGGGCTGGCTAGAGAGTGTCCGGTGCTCGCTCCCTGGGCCAGCCGGGCAGAGGCACTCTGTGCACAAGGCACTTCCCGGCCTCCACCTGCTTCCTGTCTGCAGCCACCACCGGCAGCTCTTGGGAAGAAATGCCTGGCGCACTGAAGCAGAGGCCCACCGCTCCGGCAGTGGACACTGGGTGCCTCTGGGCCGCAGCCGGCTCACATGTCCTTCCTTTTCCCTTGCGCCCACCCGGCACAAGCGGGGCGACTCTTCTCTGGAAACAAAGATTTTGGATAAAAAAAATTTCAGAGCATGATAAAAGGCTCAAGAAGAGGCCGAGCGAGTGTGGAACCGCCAGCCAAGTTCTGGGGCTGCAGGGCCTTCGCCAAGGAGCCAGGCTGGCCTTGACCTTGGGAGGGCGGGAATGCTAGGACAGAGTCCACTCTGAGGGGTCTAAGTGGGGGTGAGGGGATCCCCCTCGTATGAAGA
The DNA here is from genome assembly GCA_004024925.1 of Scalopus aquaticus. NCBI lineage: Eukaryota > Metazoa > Chordata > Mammalia > Eulipotyphla > Talpidae > Scalopus > Scalopus aquaticus. The sequence goes on along the minus strand of PVIJ01004045.1, from coordinate 117,499 downwards.
CACACTCCAGGGAGCTGGGACTAAGGGGATCAGGAGAACATTCTGGCAATTCGGCAAGCACCTGTGGTCACCCAGAGATTCAGTGGTGGGCGGTGGCCGGCTGGGGAAATGTGAGCCCCACTTGGAAAGTGCCCACTCGGTCCTTGGCTCCTTCTTGGTGCTCACTTGGCTGGTTTTGAGTCTTGTTTTTTTTTTTTTTAAAGATTTATTTATTTATACATACAAGCTGGGGTACAGGCCAGAGGCGTGGGGCAGTGAGAGGGTTCACCAGACACAGAGTGGGGAGCAGAACAGGCAGATCAGAAATACACTGCTGAGGGGAGCAGCGGGCGAGGCAGGAGAGGTCTGCCCCACCATGTGGGATTCTCCCCGGCTGGGTGTCAAACTCGCATCGTGCGCGGCCGACAGCTCCACAGCACAGTGCTCAACCGCTGCGCCACCAGGGAGGCCCCTTGTTTTAAAAATTAGACCCAGCATCGTCCTTTGCCCAGCTGCCTCAAGTTCCACAGATGTGCTGGGGGCATGAGCGACGCCCGCCACCTCCGTGTGTGCCCGCAGGACTGGGCACCCTCGTGCGGGCGTTCCCATCCCCGAGGGCTGCTGGTGCGGCCTTCCCGGGCCGCCGCCCTCCCGCCCAGCCGGCCCCCGCCCAGCACCTGGGCGCCGCCCGTGTGGGCGAGCCTGCCGGGCTCCTGCAGCTGCACCGCACGGCTCGGCTTCCTCGGAGATCGCAATCAGGCCCTCACGTGGGCGCGCTCCGTGCGGCAAGTCTGAACACACTCCGATGTTGACTTCAAAACAAGCACAGTAAATATCTGGGGAGGGGCAGGAGGGGCTGGAGGGGCGGCCGGCCTCAGGCGGGTGGGCAGGAGGCGCCCTGCGCCGGACGCGTCTGGGCTTTGGGCTCGCACCACAGCGTTTCGGCCTCTTTGGGTGGCCGCGGGGCAGCTGGGTGCTATATTTTTCTGAATCGAGACTCACGAGCATTGTCAGGGTGCCCCGGACCTTCGTGGCAGGCGTTTTTATTAAAAGGGCGTTTTCAACAAAAAAGGGGGCAGAGAGAGATTTCTTTCAATCAACTCTCTGAAGCTTTCAGGCTGGTCGTGGGTCCTCGCCCGTCCCCCATTTTGCCCCAGGCGGGGGACATGGCCTCTTGAGCGGCTGCCACCTAGGCCTCCACTAGCAGCCCTGTGTCCCAGCCCGAGTGCTCCAGGGCCTAGGGGAGCGGCAGGCTGGCTGCTGGCTCTGGGCAGTCTCCCGGGCCCGCTCAGGGCCGCCACACTTGCCTCAGCGCTGCGGGGCTCTCGGGTGGAAGGCAGACAGCGGGGTGCTCCGGGGATCACATGGGGTGGGGTGGCTGTGGCAGGTTTGCTCCTGCCCAGGGTTCCGGGACCCATGAGCCTCAGCTGTTCAGGCTGAGCCAGGCCGGGGCTGAGCTGGACTGGACAGCAGCCCCCGGGAGGCGGTAGCAACCCAGGGCAGAAGGCGGCTTTGCTGGCAGGATGGATACCAAGCGGGCTTCCTGGAGGAGATGACCCTCGGCAGAAGCTTCGGGCAGGCGGTCGCCACGTTGGCCCTGTGTCTGCACTCCCTGCATGCACCTCTTAATTCAGCTCCTGGACCCCAGAGGTAAGCATTGCCTCGCTGTCGAGAGATGAGGAGGCTCAGGCAGGAGGCCTGGCTGACCCCACCAGGCTCTCTAATAGCCCTTTCAGCCTCTCAGTGAGGCTGGAGCTCCCCCTCCCTCTGAGCCTCAGAAACCTCCCCTCACTCGCCAGTGCGCCCTGGTTTGGTAAGCGTTCCGCTTTGTCACGTCGTCTGCAGGTAAGTGTCTAGCGTCAGTCTGTCCCTACTTGCTTGCTGATCCCGTGTGCTGCCAGGGCGGGTCTGGTCTCTCCGGGCTGAGCTGGCTCCCTGGGCAGAGTGGACGGCCGCATTGCCTCTGTCCCCCTTCCGCAGGCCCCTGGTGGCCCCGTGTCCTCGCTGCTGTCACCGGCGCTGCAGGGACCACGGTGGACACGCAGCTTCCCGAGTCGGGGCGCCTGTTCTCTGGGCAATGCCCTCGGGCGGGGTGCGGGTCCTGCGGTGTGCCCACTTCTAGCTTTTTAAGGCCAATCCGATCCTGCCCATAGGGGCTGCCCCAGCCGGCATCCCGCAGGGCCGTGGCCCCTCCCCGCCCCGGTGTTTGGGGTAAGATAGAGCAGGGTTCTGAATGAGGCATCGAGCTCCAGTTTCTGCCTACTGATCTCAAGAGGGAAGCGGGGGTTGGGGGCGGTGGGGCAGGTGTCTCGGAAGCAGAGGAGATGGGCACACGTGAGGTGACGTTCGGTGCCCCTAACAGTTGCACGAGGTGCCCATGAGCTCGCAGACCCACCTTAGCTCTGTCTCCTCTCCTGATCGTCCACCCACATGAGCAACTAACCCCGGGACCCCGCCGGGATGGGGGCATAGCCAGCCCCATCTCCTGCAGCGTGGACGGTTCTGCATCAGTCAAGACCCGTTGGCTTTGCGCCGAGACCCCGTGTACCAGGCCACACAGTCCCAAAGGGCCAAGTCACGCTCAGACCCGGAGACACCCACGACCCAGCCCGTCCCCGCTTGAGCTAGCTGGGGGGGAGAGTAGGTGCTGACGAGGGGGCCCGGGGGGGCGGCTCAAGAACAACGCATGTCAGAGAGCCCGTCAGAGGGTCTGCACACGTGGGCCAGGCTGACTGTGGAAGGGGACATGTGCTTCCGCCAGCAGCAGCTGCTGAGCCCATAGAAGGTTCCAGGTCCTGCAGCCCTCGAGTGAGTGCACAGGCTTCTCTCCTCGACCCCACCAGCTCTGCCTCAGCGAGCAGCTCCGGTTCACATGCATCACTAATATTTGATAGGAACCCGATGGCCTCAAGTCAAACTCCCCACCAGGCCACAGAGCCCTGCCAGGCAGGCCCTGCCCATCTCTGCTTGGCTTGTGCCTCTTCCCTCTCACCCCACCATGGCCCCTCTCTCCTGGCACAGGCTTCTGCATGAGCAGGCGTCAGGCTGGGAGGGCACAGGCTTCCGGAGCCGACAGCCAACTCGAGGGGGCCGGTTTGGACTCTCAGCCTGGCTCTTGATCCCTCCGGGAGACCCCAGCCGAGGGGTGCCGGCCCCACCGTGAAAGGGCGTGAGCCCTAGGACTCCACGTTGTCCGGGAAGCAGCCTGGCCCACGTTGTCTGTCCTGCTGCATGAGTGCCCCCCCCAGTCTGGGTCCCCCCAGCCCCAGCGCCTGACCTGAGGGCAGGCGCCAGGGTCAGAGGCCAGCTGATGACTTCGCAGCACAAACGCCGCCGTCTCTGCTGGTCAGCAAAGAGCAAACAAGTGACCGGGGGGCCTCGGCCAGTTCCTGGAAAAGGGCTTAGCTGAGCCGCAGGGCAAACAAGCAGACCCGGCCCGGCCCCCAGGGGTCCGGGCACGTTCTCTGGGGCAGGGAAGCCATGCCCTGTGGCGGCATCGGGGCTCTACCCGCCGTCTGGTCTGAGCCCAGGGCTCCTCAGGCACCCCTGCCCCGCCCCTGAATGTCCCAGCCCCCCGCGCTCCTCCAGAGGCCAAGGGAGAGCCAGGGCAGGCGCCCCTCTCCTGGGCCGGCGTGACCATGTGTGATGACCGGCACAGCGTTGGGGGCAGAAAACACACCCCAGCCCTGAAGCAGCCCCAGCCCCAGACAAAACACCACGCATGGAGATGCGGCACCCCAGCAGTCCCCATGCACCCACCCTGGGCTCCAAGGAGGGCCGGGTGGGGTCTCACTCGCTGGGGTCTCCAGTCGGTCCCCAAAGCTGCCAGCTTCCGCTCGGCTCGGCCAGTGGGCAGGAGGCCCCTCTCTTCTGTGTGTCCTCCAGGCCACTGAGCTGGGGACAGGGTGAGGAGGGAGGGAGCGGTGCTCTTCGGGAGAGCTCCCCTGTGCGGGCGTGTGGCAGCCCGAGGGCGGAAGCACAGTCTGGGGCAGTGTGTGCAGAAGCGACACTGTGCACTGCATGAGTACAAGCGTCCTCTCCTGAAAACTTGGGAGCCCCAAACCCGCGGTCTGCTGGCTGTACCCAGCGACTACTAGTCAGCTCTCAGAGAGGGGGACAAGCCTTTTCCTCGGGACAGCTTCCGCCAGGCCTTCCGGCGCCGCTGGGTTTATGGTGCCCAGCGCGCTAGCCGGGCAAGGACACCAAGTCCCTGGATTTGGACTCCGGGTCCTCACGGCCTGGGCCCTGGGCGTGGTGGGCGGCATCTTGGGCCTGGAAGTCCCTGTGAGGACACAGGTCCACGGGGCGGCACGGCCAGCATCCTTCCCGGCACGGTGCAGAGCAGAGCTGCGTGCGCACCCGCCCTGAGGCCCAGGCGCAGGCCTCGGCCCCCAATGTACACCGCCCCGCTGTGAACTCTGAAACATAATACAAATATTGGCCACTGCTTGTTATGCAATAAAAGTCCGCTCATCGTGCTGGAGTGGAAGTTTATGTGGGTGTCTGCAGGTGGGGCGAAGGTTACCCGTGCTGGCTGACCCGCAAGGTGGGCAGGGGAGCCTGGCCTGGGTCTCTGGGGAGCGGGTTCCTGCTGGGAGCCGCTTCTCCTGCTCGAGTAGGCCCTCCTGGGCGCTCGCGCTACAAATAGAACAGAGGCAGGAGCAGCGAGGGCAGGGAGGAGGGCTGGCATAGCATACATTTCGTTCCCAGAGGAGGGGCGTCCTGAGCGGCTGGCACGGGGGCTTTGTGCATTCCGTGGGGAGCCAGGGCGCCCGCCCGCGAACAAAGCCGCCTTGCAGCTCTCCCCTGCTCCTCGCCATTGGCTGCCGGGCCGCGACCTCCCCCTGCACTGGCAGAGGCCCAGTGCCTAGGCTGGGCACAAAGTCAGCGCTCGCCCAACGCGCACGGGTGGGAGGAGGGGCGCGGCCATCGCCTCCGGGCGTGGAGGGGGCGGGTGGTCGGCATTGGCGGGACGTCCCCGTGCCCTTCACCCTTTTTGATGCCCTGCCCGGCACCCTCCGCCACCTGTTGAAGAGTCTTTCCAACTCGCGTTCCCGCGTTCCCCTTTTCCTTCCTTCGTCTCTGGGGCCCCAGGGAAGGCGCCTCCTCAGCCCCCCAGCCCGCCCCGCCCGCGCATCCCAGAGCCTCTAAGGCACCCGGTCCTCTGCCGGGGGTCCAGACCAGCTCAGGACTCGGGCGGGCAGCGCCGGGCTCGCGGAGGAGGAGGGGCCTCGCCAGCGTGGCCCAGGCGCTGGGCGGGAACCTCACCCGTCCCGCAGCCGCGAGCCCGCCCCGCTGAACTTCAGCCCCTCCCGGCGCGCGGGATGTGGACGGTCCGACCCCCGTCAGCACGCGCGTCCCATCGCGGCGCCGCGCTCGCCCGCCGGGCGACCTGGTGGCCTCCAGCCTCAGGCCCCTCCGGCCTCAGTTTCCCCCGGGTTCCGCCGCTCCGGCGCACGAGGTGGGAACCGCCCTGAGCGCGGCCGCCGCGGCCCCGCCCCGCCCCCACGGGCAGCCAATCGGACGTTGCCGTCCGGGGGGTGTGTCCCGCCCGGGGGCCCCGGGGCGGGGCCTGGGGGGGCCAGCCACCAGCGCTAGCCTCCCGCGCAGCCCGGCGGGCGGGGGCGCGAGGGGCGGTGCGTGCCGCGGGGGCGCGGCTGGCACGGGCGCGGGGAGGCGGCGCCGGGCATGGGCAGGGGACGCGGCGGCCCCACGGCGGGGGCAGCGGGCGGCGGGGGCGGAGGCGGCCGCTAGCGCCCTGCCCGGCGCCGCCTCCCTCGGCGCGCTCGCCCGGCGGACCGACAGGCGGCGGACCGTGGCCCCAGGTGCCCGGGGACGGGCGGGCGCGCGCAGGGGTCCGCGGGCCGGGCCTCCCCCACCCGGGGACCCGGAGCTGAGGCGGACGGGGGAGGGGCAGGGGCCGGGCAGCGCATGCGCCGGACCCGGGGGCGCTGGGCTGAGGGGCAAGGGACAAGGTGCGCTTCGCAGGCTGGTGCTGGGATCCCCTGGCTCGAGGGGCCGTCCCCTGCTCGGCCTCTTACTGCGCGCGCGAGACGGGCCCAGAACCCCGGCGTCCACCGCTGTCGGTGGGGCTGGGTGCGGCGCGAAGGTCGAGGCTGGGACCTAGGCGCGCTGGGTCCTCAGGTTGTTCCCTGGAGGAAGGGTCCCCGGGCCGGGGCCTCTGGTGCGCGCTTCCCTGGGCGCGGCCGAGTGTGGGTGTCGCCGACTAGGTGGGCGTTCCCCGAGACCCTCCAGGGGTCCCCGGGGCTAGGTAACCCGAAGCCCCGGCGGCGTGCCCAGCGGCAGAGGTCCGACGGGAGAAACGCACGCGGGCTGGTTTCTCCAGCGCGAGCACCTTTGAGGAACGTCCCCGCTGTGCGCCTGGTGCAGTCGCGAGACCCAGGAGAACCAGAAGCGCGGGGCGGGCGAGCCCAGGCTAGGTCCCTCCAAGTGGCGGAAGCTCCGCGCCAGGGCTCCCCAAGCCCGGGGCGGCGCGGTTTGGAGGGGCGCATGCTGCTGGCGCCAGCGGAAGTCCTGAGTCGGTTCTGTCTTCAGGGCCCCCGAATTAACGGGCCAAGGGCTTGTCTTTTCTCTCCTCGCCTTTTTAAGTTTAAAGGAGAGAGAACGCTCCCCAAATGTCAAGGTTCTTTCTAAGAAAAGTTCGCAGTTGTATAACGTCTTGGTTTTAGCCGGGCGCGCAGGAGCCTGGGTGCTGCAAGCCCTCCTCAACTCTAGCCCTCATTCCCTAGCTAGGGAAACCCCCTTCCTGGGGCTGCTTGGAAAGGGGGTGCGCCTGGGAGTGAGGAGGGAGAAGCACAGGGTTTCCCTGAGAACAACCCTGGACCCGGTGGCTAGGGAGGACGTGGGCTCAGGGTGACTTTCCCTTCCAAGGTGGAGAGTTGGGGAGAGTCCAGAGGACATACCGTAATCACTTCCTCCTGCACCTTCTTAGGGCCAAGGCTGAAGTGAAGGACCCCGCCTCTCTGGGAAGGAGCGGTTTGTGGGGACCCTAGCTCTGAACCGAGCCGTGGAATCACAGGTAAATAAAAGATTTGCTTTCCTCGTGTTCCCGGCCGACCTGTTGGAGTGTTTACTTCCCTTGCTCTGCTGACTTGCAATTTGGGGGTTAATTATTACTCCGTGATGCCATGATCTGTCTGTTTTCAGTGCTTTGAAAATGAGGTGCAAGTCGATGGGTTCACTTGTACCTCTGAGTTACGGTGTCAGCTTCACTAAAACTTCGTTTCTTTCTAGCTGGCTGGTTCCGTGTAATTCAAGCCTGGATAGTGTAACTGTGGGAATGTTATTACTTAACAGACACTTCAGCTGCACTGACAAGTAGGAGCAGCGGGCCAGCTCCCAGCCGCTTTAATTCTAGTTTGAATCTCGTGCAGATGGCTCGTGGACACGGGCTCCCGCCCGTCTGGCCCAGCTGGGGCAGGGGGAACCGGAGAGGGGCCCAAGGGGACAGAGGCAGCGGTCACGGTCCACCAAGGGCCAGACCGTGGTCCTGGTAAAAGTCTCCAGCTTTGCAAAAGCAAATGAGTTGACTGCAAGAAAAATGTTTTCTCTTTCTCACATCTTAGAGAGTGAAAGGCATCCTGTAAGCACCCACTAGCGTTTCCACCAGCGCGTGTGTCAAGCATGCAAATGTTTCAGCGCTGTGGATTCTTAAACACTGGGTGCACAAGAGGTTATGAGCGCCCAGGAGAGAGGAACGTGTCTTTCCTATACACGTGATGTGATCTGCTTTTACGGCAAGTAGGCTGGGAAAAAACTCCGCGCGTGAACAAGTGTGTTTCTGCGTCTCCACCTAAGCTGCCTGTGTCACGCCCGCGTCACGCCCGGTGTTCAGAGGCAGTGATGACTCAGCCAGCCCTCTGACAGGCTTCTGTCCATCATCCTCAGTGTGGACCTCGCCCCAGCTTCTGCCTCTTCACCCAGCAGCAACCCGGGATCTGCTTTTTGAGCTGACTTCTACAGCAGAGTATAAAAAAGAAACTTAAGGATTATCCTCTTGTCTCAGAAGGTGGGGAGCTGGGTGCAGAGAGGGGAGCTGTTTCCCCCCTGTCTTGCTGAGTTTGCGGGGCAGGCTTCTCTTCCTGTGCTTTTCTGATAGTCTCTAAGCAGCTTTTTAAAAAAGTCACGAAAATGTTTCTTTGTTTACTGTAAACAGGTTGTAGCCCCCACACCCCTTCTCCCTTCCCCCTCTCACCTGCACACTCCTGATGGAGGTGTCTCCCTCCACCTGCCCGCGGCCTGGTGCTGTTCGTGCTGGTCTGCTGTCTGTGTAGTGTCCGCTTGCTTTGGAGTTGAGAGCCTCTGCTTTTCATTTCTCTCTTTGGCAGCTCGGAGTTAGTCTTCTAGATACTTCATATACATTTTGAAACAAGGGTGTCGCTTCCATTTAGGGGATAGACATTTACTGCAGCTGTCACTTCTGTTTTTTTTTATTATTATTATTATTTTTTATTTATACATACAAGCTGGGGTACAGGCCAGAGGCGTGGGGCGGTGAGAGGGTTCACCAGAGACAGAGCGGGGAGCAGAACAGGCAGATCAGAAACACACTGCTGAGGGGAGCAGCGGGCGAGGCAGGAGAGGTCTGCCGCACCATGTGGGATTCTCCCCAGCTGGGCTCGAACTCTCGTCAGCCGCTGCCAACAGCTCCATAGCGCAGTGCTTAACCGCTGCGCCACCGGGGAGGCCCACTTCTGTTTATTGTTTACGTCGAGCGAGTCCCCACCTCTAGGGCGCCTGTGTGGTTCAGCCGAGAACTTTAATTTCCCTCTTGATGTTAAGATAGTTTGAAGGCCCAGATAGGACAAGACCTGGATGTCCCAAGGACTCTCTTTGAAAGAATTTCTTTCGTCTTCCAAGTATTTCTGTGTCTTGGGAAAGGAAAGGAACGGCATGTGAATTTTCCAGAATGTTCTGTGGGAAACGACACAGCCTGTGCCATCTGTGCCCTCTCGAGAGTGGTGTTCATTCTCTGCGTCTGCCGCTGGACGGCGTGGCCGCTGGACGGCGTGGCGTCCAGGAGACCTGGTGTCCGCGCGGCCTGCTCCTCGCCGAGACAGCCTCGCCACGGCGAGTCTGCGGCCCGGGCACGTGTGCTGCGAGCAGTGTGCAGCATAGGCAAGCCAGGAGAATCCGTGTGCCTCTGAGACATGACTTCACACGAGGAGAGGCTGTGGGGGCCGTCAGAGATTGGGGTTCGTGTGGTCGCTGCTCCTGCCAGACCAGAATCCTCCTCTGTCCAAACTGACACTTCTCTTTTTTTTAAATTTATTTTCATGTAGAAAAATTGGGGTGCAGGCTAGAGGTGTGGGAGTGAGAGGACTCCCCAGAGACAGAGTGGGGAGCAGAACAGGCAGATCCACTGAAGTACACTGCTGAGGGGAGCAGTGCGGAGACAGGAGAGGTCTGCTGCGCCCTGTGGGAAGCTCCCTGGCTGGGGATCGAACTCAGGCCATAGTGGCTGGAGATAGCTTGATACCACTGAGACTTTAACCCCTATGCCACTAGGGAGGCCTTGTAATTGTTTTTTAAGATTTATTATTTATGCACACAAGAACTGGGGTGCAGGCCAGAGGTGCGGGGGTGAGAGGACTCCCCAGAGACAGAGTGGGGAGCAGAACAGGCGGATCCACTGAAATCCACTGCTGAGGGGGCAGCGGGGAGACAGGAGAGTCTGCTGCTCCCTGTGGGAAGCTCCCTGGCGGGGGGTCGAACCCAGCCTCTTGTGGTGATAACCTGAGACTGACCCCCTGGCCAGTTTGGGGGAGGCCCAAACTGACATTTTTCTCATCAGAAAGCAGCCCCTCCCTTTCCATCCCACCCCTGCAGGGGTCGCTCGCCAGTGGCAGCTTCCTTGGAGATTCTCTGTAAAATGGGAAACACCACCTCAGCCTGGGGGCGTCTTAGGACACCCCAGGCTGTGCCCACCCCCCCGCCTGCCACACTGATACCCGTGTGCTCTGCGCTGTGACTGTTTGTGACTTTTCGAGAGCTCAGAAAGAGCTGCCCCCATTGCGTCCACACCAGCCTGTCTCCTGTTGGCGGGGGGTGATGCTGTGTCCCGTCGCCCCACTCAGATGGAGCCTGGGGCTGCCCTGTCCTTGGGGTCTGCGTGACCGCAGCGTGGTGCCTGGTGCCTGGTCCGCTCACCTGCCAGGCCTGCCGCTGAGGGCACGGGTGTCTCATGGTGTCCGCCCCCGGCCGGGCGCAAGCGTGGGAGAAACGCGTCCTCGGCAGAGTGGAGTTCATTGTTTCTGAGGCCCTAACTTCTGCCATCCCCGGCATGGATGGGAGCTGGCTGGGCGTTCCCTCGAGCCGCCTGCGTCGGAGTCCCCGGCGTCTGGCCACCGCCGGCCCTCCATGGGACCTGTCCTCCCAGCGGCATCGGCGGGGCTGGTGCAGACCCTGGTGGGGTCACTGCATCCAAGTCCCGAAGGTGCACGGCCGTGGCGTGACGGCGCCCTGCTGACCGCTGGGCCTGGGGCTGGCCGGCCTCACTCGGCTCTCGCCCGCCGGCCTGATGGTGGGATGCGACAGCGCGTCTATCTTCCCGCCGACGCGAAGCTTCAGACCCAAACAGCTGAGGGTCGGGAGAGGTGTGTTTGAGCCATGAGTCGGGGTACGCTGGGCTCGGGGGGACACAGCAATGCGGGAGAAAGGGGAGAGGCCCCTGACCCGGGACTCTCCTGTTCCAGGTCCACACGCGGCCCCTGGCTTTTATTTTGCAGATAGAGGGGGCGGCATCTTGGTTCTGACCTGCTCGCTTTGGCCGTCTGCTCAGAGACCCTCGAGCAAGTAGCCCCTGGGCAAGCAGAGCAAGGAAAGCAAGCGGGGGGTGGGGGGCCGGCGGCCTGAGGCTGCAGGCCCACAGGAGGGACTGAAACAGGGCGGTGCGGTCAGCATGCGGGCAGCCCCTCTCTCTCGTCCCGGGGGGCTGCTTTCTGGCCGCCAGTTGTAACTGAACACGCCCTCTGAGATCCTCGGGAGTCGCCGAGGCCCCTTGGAGGAGTTACTGCGTGTGGCAGCATTGCAGGGAAACACGGCTGCGGGCGCGGCCCAAACTCCACACTCGGGGCCCAGCTGGCTTTGGTCACCCGTGTGTTTGTGGGGGTGTTTACCAGAAGAGTTTGGGGAGCATCTTCGGCAGCTCTCCCCGGCGGCGGCGGCCTCTGCTGGCCTGTGGGGTGCCCCCCTCCGCCACGGCCAGGGCTGTGATCTCGTCACGGGGCGCTCGTAACAGGCTGTTGGCTACCCGCCGCTGTCCCTCTGTCGTCGGGGACAGACGAACGTCAGTGATGACGAAACAGAAAGCTGTTCAGAGATGAGCGATTTGGTTTAGTGGCGTCATCTGGTGGGAGTTCAGGGTGGAAGCCGCCCGCTCCCCCCATGCTCGTGGTGCCCTCGGGTTGGGGGGAGTTTCAGCCTGGCGGTCCCATCACCCCGTCATCCCCGCTTCGAGGCCGGCAAGCTCTGCCTGCAGACCAGGAGACGCCCAGCCCTGGCCGAGTAGACCCCCCGAGCGAACGCAGCACCCCAGACTGACCCCCTGTCCTGAGACCCTCCCGGTCGGAGCCTGCTCCAGGAAGGGGCATCCGCCACGTGGGTCCCGCCGTCAGCACCTGCCGACGTCCTGTCCGCAGGCCCGAGGGAGGTGTGGTGCTCTAATAAGGAAAAGCTGGATTGTGCGGGTCCTGCAGGCGGGTGCTCAGTGCCGCGTTCGGCTTCAGAGGCGGGTTTGGAGTGGAGATGGTGGCGGCTTTAAACCACGTGGAGCTGGCGTCCCTCGAGAAGCCAGCTTGAGCAGCATGGATGGAACTGGGAGGCGGTGCCGACGGCAGGGGTGGGCGCTCGGTGCCCAGCGTGCCTGTCCTCGCTCGACAGAGCGGGCTCTAGACACTGGGAGAAGGCCGGTGGGGGCGCTATTGCTGGGAGTGGGCTTCTAGAACTGAGACTGACCACAAACGGGGTGTGAAGCAGCCCCCACACTGGAGCCACCTGCAGTCCCAAGAGGATACCACCCCAGAGGGACAGGAGGGGGTCCAGTGCAGGGCTGGCCGGCGGAGGGAGGGTAGGGTGGCCTGGGAGAGCCTGGAGGAGCCGACGCCGTCTCCCCAGTGCCGGCCTTTGCCTGGACCCAGTGCGTTAGCGGATTTAGCGGACGTGAGGCGTGAGAGAGGCTGCGTATCCTCACTCTGGACCCTGCGCGCTGCCCTCTCCCGCTCTGGCCTCCCTCCTCTGGCCTCGCGCAGAGCCGGCCTCGAGTCTGGGTCTGAAGTCTAAGCGAAGGTGAATGTTTAACCACATTCAAGGACGGCCGATGAGCTTGACGCTGACAGAGGCGCAGGCTGCAGGGAAACATGGATCTACAGGGCCAGGGTCCTGGAAAGCCGCTCCCTCCGCGCGGAAGCCGGGATGAGCCCGGCCAGGCGCTGCCCTCTGGGGTGACCGGAGCGGCTTCCTCTGAGTAGGAGGATCCGCCAGCTTACAGTCTTGGGGCGCCGTACGGGGGGCCGTCTGGGTGAGCTCGGAGCAGAGCTGGCGGCTCCCGGGGTGCTCAGTGCCGCCTCTGGTGTGAGAGGGACCAGAGGGGGTCTCAGAGCGTTGGAGGTCTCGGGGCCTGGGCGCCCAGCTCCTTGCCCGTTTTCAGGAAGACGAGTCCAGGGGTGCTCATCCCCCATAGAGGGGCCTCCCGTCCCCCACTGCCTCCAGGTAACATCCGTCTCCCTCCTCAGGAGGCCCCCTGAGGTCAGGGACAGGGTTTTTCCTGAACCCAGCACGGGAGCCCCAACTGTCCATGGACCAGCAGCCAGAGCGGGAACCCCGACTATCCTTGGGACAGCTTAACAATCCAGCGTTCGATGGAGGGGAGGGTTTTGGGTTCTAAAACTGCATCGGCATTTTCTCGGAAAGTCGTCGTCCGAGTTAGGTGAGTACGAGGCAAACCTGCAGGGCCGTCCTGGAAACCTCGGGGAGCTGTTGGTTTCCCGTGTCCAGCTCCGACGGAGGCCACAGGCTGCGGGCACACTCGCCGCCACCCGCAGCTCTGCTGTCCTGCCCCGGAGGCTCCCGGCGCCCGCAGACTCGGCTTCTCCCCAGCGCATCCTCTGTCACGGGCCCAGGGCAAGTCTGACGTTCGGTCTCACTGCGCGGGAAGGGCGTTTTGCCAGCGGTGGCTGCAGGGAGAGCCCGGGCAGAAAACAGCAGAGGCCTCCCAGGGCGCGGCGGCCCGGGTGCCGGGAAGGACACTTGGGGTTCACAGGAAGAGCACCAAGTGCCCGCGGGGCAGGAGTTTGGAGAGAGTGGCCCAACCCTCGTGCAGGGCCTTGGGGCGCTCAGGCCTCCTCGGCGGTCCCTCTGGTGCGCTGGGGGCCGCGGAGCTGGGTGGGGAGTGAGCTGGGGGGACTGCCGCCGCCATCTCGGACAGACTTGACCAGGAGGAATGGCTGCTTCCGGGGCAGCAGGGGCTTCTCGAGAGGGTTCTGCTCCCAGACGAGATGCTGTGGACGCCGTGGAGACACCTACGGAGGACGTGGAGCAGGACGGGCGCTCGGGGCAGGCGGCGTGGTGCTGGGGGCCTGGCACCATGGAGGACGCTGCCCGGGGACTGAGCTGTCACACAGCGTCACCCACTGCGGAGAACCTCTCAGAGAAGAGAGACTCCCCGGCGCGGCCGGCGTCACCGTCTTATTGTAGGAAATCACCGCAGCTACCTGGCCTTTGGCCTTTCGGCCACCTGCGCCCTGGTCAATCAGCACCCCCCTGTGGAAGCAGGCCCCCCCCCAAAAAAAAAAGCCTGGGGCTCGCTGAAGGCCCTGGGGAGTGTGGCTGCTTCTAGCAATGTGGCATTTTGAAGTATGGTTTACACCTTGTTGTTTTAGACTCACGTGCTGCACGCTTAGTGGATTATACCAGGTAGACATAACTTTTATTTGCACTGGGAGGCAAAAAAATTCACGTGACCCATGTCATCTTGATACTTCCTCTTTGGAGGGGGTCTGGAACCGACCCCGTGATATTTCCGACGTTGGGCCTCTCTTGGAGCTCGGGGGACAAAGCAAAGAGGAAGGCCGCCATCTCACTCTGCGAAGCGGCCCAACACCTGCAGCTACTGGTTCATCCCAAAGCAGAAGGCAGGGCCCATGGTGATGGCAGCCCAGATGCTGGAGAATCAGAAAGGTAGCAACACGGGGCCCCAGGATGCCCGCCACGTGCCAGGCTCGGGTCTAGAGAAGACGGACCCCTGGTGGCTGGGGTCATTTCGTCCCTGGACTGCTGGCCAGCTTATAGAAGAAGCCGCTGAGAAGCAAAGTGGCGTCTCCTTGGGGTTAGGAGTCAGACTTTGGGTATAAAGTCCCCAAGAAGTTAAGATCCAATTAGCATCCCATTCCTTGGGTTCTGACCTCAAAGACTGCACCCTGGAGCTACAGATGATCTGGAAATCAGCCCGCTTGCACAGAGCCTACTTTGGACTATTCTCAGTCCTCAGGGTTGGGTTGATGTGACCCAAGTTGCTGGGCAGACGGATATCACTTCTGAAGAGCAAAGCCCCATCCCAGGTTTCGGTTTTCAAACACAGGCTGTCCTGCTTTGCACACTCCTGGTGCACACATTTCAGTGACCAGTTTCCCCGGAGCTGCAGTCTCCACCCCCAGCTCTCCAGTCTGCAAATTGCTAGGTGCTAAGAGATGGTGTAAGGGCCTCTGGCCAATCCCGTGGCGCCTCTCGAAGCCTGTCTTCTGTGATTGGTCCTTGTGTCTGCCATTTAGTTCCTGCCAACACAGCAAAGCACATGGTCACGTTGCTCCTGGCTTCCCAGCCACAAATCCAGGTAACACTTTGTAACGAGTAGAATCAGCCAACAAAGGTGAAAGTGCAGCAAATAAGTGAAAACCGATGTTGGACGGCAAATCACAACCAAACAAAACTGGGGTTCAAGAAAGAATAACTGACTGTGGTAAGAGCTGCTTGGGGGGCCCTGGATGGGAGCTGGAGGAACTTGGACAATTAAGTGACTTATCAACATAAATGGGGGACATGGTTGTGATGAAAGAGAGGCAGACACCGCCAACAAAGTGATCCCAGCAAAACAGCTCACATGGAAGGGACTCTTTGGGCCATTTCATAGCATTGAAAGTGCAAAGGATAAAAATGTTAGAAACTGATCCCATGTGGCAGGAGTGTGACGTCTGCTAGAGCCCAGAAAAACGCTCCCCTTGTGTCGTAAACTCCACAAGGGAAGATAGCAAGCGCGGGTCAAGCTGCTCTCAACAAGCTTTTGACATGGAAATAAGACACGTTAACTCTCAAAGCTTGGAGTGCTTTAAATGGCAGTGTACAGAATAAATATTAGTCTTTATTTTTCCCCTGGTGTATTTACAACTCATGCTAAGGAAGTTTTAAATGTCTGACAAAAAATGGCAAGGGTCAAGGAGTAGTTGTAATTTTGTCATTCATCAGTAAAGTCCCTTTGCGTAATTTTTGCTGATGTGACCCTTGCCGTGGTCTGGCGGTGTCAGGCAGGCTGAGGACGCGGTGATGCACAGCTGGGTCAGCCAAGTGTGAGGGGAGGAGCCGCTGGAATTGGCAGGAGCAACGGGCGATATAAACAGAACCCCATGACTGCAGGTGCATGAAGACACAAACTTTAAAGCAACCTTGTTGAACATAGTCAAGAAGATGAAAATAAGACTGGAATGTTTATGGAACACTGGATATTGTTTTATATAGAAATGGCGTAGACGGGCCTCCCTGGTGGCACAGGGGTTAAGTCTCAGCACTATCAAGCTATGACCAGCCACTATAGCATGAGTTTGATCCCAGCCAGGGAGCTTCCCGCATGGCACAGCAGACCTCTCCTGTCTCCCCGCAGTTGCCCTCCGCAGTGGATTTCAGTTAATCTGCCTGTTCTGCTCCTCACTCTGTCTCTGGGGAATCCTCTCACCCCCACACCTCTGGCTTACCCCCCAGCTCTTGTATGCATAAGTAAATAGATCTTTTTAAAAAATGGCATTGGGGCCTCCCCGGTGGCGCAGTGGTTGGGCACTGCGCTGTGGAGCTGTAGGTGGTGGTGATGTGTGTTCGACGCCCGGCCGGGGAGAATCCCACATGGTGCAGCAGACCTCTCCTGCCTCGCCTGCTGCTCCCCTCAGCAGTGTATTTCTGATCTGCCTGTTCTGCTCCCCACTCTGTCTCTGGTGAACCCTCTCGCCGCCCCATGCCTCTGGCCTGTGCCCCAGCTTGTATGTATAAATAAAAAATAAATCTTTAAAAAAAATGGCATTGACTTGAAAAGTAGCCAGGTGGAAGTTATAAAACTAAAAAACACAAAAACTGAACTTACGTACTCTGCACTTAGGTGTAAGAGCAAAGTAGACACAACTGGTAAGAGAATCGGTAACTTACAAGCTCAGAAAAGGCTATTTAAAATGAGGCCCAAAGTGACCAGTGAGTGGCGTGTGCGTGGAGAGGATGCAGTGACCAGCCCCCTCATGCCCTGGAGTTCCGGAAGATGGAGAGGACATCTGATGGGATGGCGGCTGAAGTTTTTCCAACACTGATGAAAGACATTGGTCACAAACTCAAGAATTTTACAGAACTACCAGCAGAATCGAAGACAACGAGAAGAAAAATCTGTACCTAGAAACAGTCATGAAACTGGAAAAGCGGAGAGAGAATGTTCAAACAAACCAGAGGTAAAACAACACAGCAAAACAGAAAAAAGACATTACTCTCAAAGGAGTAGCTAGTCAGAAATAATTTCGCAGCCAAACCAATGGAAGTCAGCAGACGATGGAAGAACGTCTTCCGTGTGCCCAAAGTGGGCCTTTCTCTGAAGACAAGGCTACCTTAACCTTTTAAAGGAAATCAAGCACTAACAAATAAGAACTGCCAAGGCACTGGACGCACAGGACCTGAGAGTGAGCGTCTGCAGAGCATTGTGAGAGAAATCCTAAGACTGAGATAAATGACCAGCGAGGCCACATGCCGGAAGGCTCGGCTTTGTCGGATGGTGTCTTTCCCCAGAACCTCAGCAGGCCTTCTTGTAGGATCTCACCAGCTGATTCTAAAATTACTGGGAAACATAAAGGCCCTAGAGTTGCTAAAATAACCTTAGAAAGCATGTAGTTGGAGGCTTAGATTACCTGATTTTAAGAATTACTTTAGAGCTATAGGAGTGAAAATAGATTAATGAAAGCCTGGAACAGAATCACAAGTCCAGAAGTAGATCCACACTTTTAGGGTCAATTGATTTTGAACAAACGTGAAGTCATTTCACTGGGGCATGACCACCTTGGATGGTGTTGGCACCCTGGACCCATGCTATATGTAAAAATTAAATAATAATAATTTGAAATGGGCCATTGGCCGAATTGTAAGGGTTAAAACTATAAAACTTCCAGAAGAAAATGTAGAAGACTTTGTAGTGGTTTGGGGTTGGGCAAACGTTTCTTAAATATGACCAAAAATCATGAAGTAAAAGGAAAAACTACTAAATTAGGTCTCATCAAAAATAACCTTTGTTCATCAATAACACTTAAGAAAACCACAGACTTGGAGAAAATACTTGCAATACCTAAGACAATGAACATGTATATTAAAAAAATCTCCTACAAGGGCCTCCCCGGTGGCGCAGCGGTTAAGCGCTGCGCTGTGGAGCTGTCGGCAGCGGCGACGCGAGTTCGACGCCCGGCCGGGGAGAATCCCACATGGCGCGGCAGACTTCTCCTGCCTCGCCCACTGCTCCCCTCAGCAGTGTATTTCTGATCTGCCTGTTCTGCTCCCCACTCTGTCTCTGGTGAACCTTCTCATGGCCCCACACCTCTGGCCTGTACCCCAGCTTGTACATATAAATAGAAAATAAATCTAAAAAAAAAAAAAAAACTCCTACAACCCAATGAGAAGACAATCCAATTAAGGATTAAAATAAAAATGGGCAAGACATTTGAACAAACTCTTCAATGGAACACTGGACAGCCAGAGACCTGGGAAAAGATGCCTCATCTCGTCAGCTTTCGGGGTGCCTGTTAGTAGCAGTTACCACGCTGGACGTGGAGACACACCAGCTAGCAGATGGCTAAAGGGAAAGAGGTTGACCACGTGTGCCCGAGGTGTGGGCCACAGGACCTCTCAGATCTGACGATGAGGGTGTAGAGTGGGACTTTGGAAAACATGTCAACACGTTGTATCACTGATGTGGTTACCAGAAGTATATCCCCAGGCTGAAAGGCTCTACCCCATAGCATTCGAACTCTGTGTCATTCTAAAAAAGGCAAAACTACGCAGGTAGTAAAACGGTCAGCAGTGGCTGAGGGTAGGGTGGGGGGAGGAGCAGGCAGAGCCCAGAGGAAGCGTGGGGCAGTGAAATGGCCTCTGACCCCATGCTGCTGGGCACATCCGACAGTTATGCGCATGCACAGACCGTGCAGTGCCAAGAGTGAGCCCCACTGAAACTGCATTGTGTTGGGCCATCGTGGTGACAGGTGGACCCAGGTATTACTTACAGCAAACTGTGGAGGGGGAGTGAGGGACACGGGGATCTCTCTCCTCTCCATCGTGTTTCTCTGCCGAATGAAAACTGCTCCAAAAATGTTTATTCATTAAAAATTAATTTAGGGGCCACCTGGTGGCGCAGTGGGTTAAGTACAGCACTGCGGAGCTGTTGGCGGCTGCAGTGCGAGTTTGATTCCCGGCCAGGGAAATTCGCACATGGCACAGCAGACCTCTCCTGTCTCCCCGCTGCTCCCCTCAGCAGTACATTTCCGTCGATCTGCCTGTGCTGCTCCCCACTCTGTCTCTGGTGAACCCTCTCACTGCCCCACACCTCTGGCCTGCACCCCAGCCTATATGCATAAATAAATAAAATCTTAAAAAAATTACTTTAAAATGTACAGATTGTATATCTAGGAGTAAATCTAAAAGACTTTGCAGGACCTTTACTCCAAGAGCTGATTGTGTTACTTAGGGAAATTAAACCTAGCCTGCAAACAGGCGGCTGACCATGTTCCTGAATGAGAAAGCTCAGGGAAGACCGCTGCACACGTGAGTGACACCGAGGACACGTGGCCCCTTGGCTGAGTTTGAGCCTCTTGGACGCCCGGTGCTCACCCAGCCATTAGGCGGCGTGAGGCCCCGAAGTGCCGGGATCTTACTGCCCCTCGGGAACTTTATAGCAGGTTTTGCATTTTTTTCTTGCACAGATTGCTCTTGTCATTGTAAGTTGCATTCATCCTGGATTCTTTAGAAAAGCGATTGTTCTGCACCTGGTCTTTGCCCTTAAAGGTGGGCGGGACCCTCCTTAGGCTCTTTTTGGTACCGAGAATGATGGGGGCTGGGGGAATGGGGAGTATCAGAGGGAAACAACCTTCAGGACGCAGCACCCAGTTGGATTCGTCCAGCCGGTGTTTATCGGATGCCTACCTAGTGCAGAGAGCCTGCAAAGTTCTGCCCTTACTGTGTGCATGGATGGGAAGTGTCCAGGCTACGGAGAGAAGGACACAGGAATAGTGCTGAGCGCTCTGTCTTGGCCAGAATACTGGGTCTGCAGTGGGACCGAGGGGTTGGGGCTTTCACGCGTGGTGTGTCGGAAGCTCCCTGGTGCAGGGGCGGGCAGGGCACCAGGAGGGTGCAGGCGCTGCAGGGGCTGGGGGCTTGCTCCTGGGGGAATGGCTGGCAGCAGGTGAAGCAGGAGCCACGGAACAGCAGGATGGAGGGTGGGGAGCGTCGGCAGCCAGCCTGGCTCCAGGGAAGAACAGGACAAAGAGTGACTTGGAGCCGTGTCCCGGGAGGGAGGACGGGACATCCCCAGGAGAGGTGGCCGCTGGGAGCGCCTGGGGGCACCACAGGGGCTCTGCTTGGACTCCCCGTGGAGCCTGAGGTGTGTGCCTTGTGGCACGGGGTCAAGGGGGTTGCGGGGCTGTGGCGGGCAGGAAGCCCAGCACTGCGACCTGGAGGATGGTTGCCCTCGACTTCCTCCTTACCTGCAAATGCGGGTGTTTGTAGCCTGTGCTCTCCCCAGGGGTCCCCTAGCAGAGGGTGGTCTGCCCTTGAAGAGGGTGGCTGGGTGAGTGTGAGACCCTGGAAGAGGGGCGGCAAGGGCGAGTCGGGTGAGGCGGTGCGCAGGGGTGAAGGCAGCGCTTGTGACACCGGATGATTTAGGAAGAAAACAGCCGCAAACAGGCCGGACTGTCAGGGCCCCTGAGCGGACCTCTCTGCAGACGTAAAAGGACAGGGTCACTTTGGGGCGCGTGGACAGCTGCTCCCGGCAGTGGCCGCTCCCGGCTGGCGGTGGCGCAGGCGCCTGCGGCCTGTGAGGCGGGTTGCTTTGCCGGGTCCTCAGGCGCTCCCCAAAGGGGCCCGTGGAAAGCGTGTCAGCGGGGCCCCCAAACACGAGAGTCTCCTCCGATCCCCAGCGTTGGGCCCCGGAGCCAACCCTCGGGAGCTCCCACTTCCCTCCACTGTGCCGAACGGGCCTTGGCGGCAGAAACCCCGCTCTGCCCTCACACAGATGCCTGGCCCTCGGCTCTGTCACCGCCTGGGTCTTTGCTCCTGTGGCTTTGGAAAGCGGGCAGCGCGGCCGGCCCTGGACGGGGCTGGGGCCACGGTCGCTGACGTCCACGCGCCCTGCGTGCTGTCCACCTGCAACGCCACGTCAGGTCCATGTTGCTTGTTCGTTTCTCTCTTCCCGTTTGGGGACGGCCGGTCAGCGTGCTTTCAGCTGCCTTTTCTCCGTCGTGCTGAGTCGGCGCAGAAGCCATGTAGTGCGGGAAACTCTGGCCCAGGCAGGAAACGTGTGGCCCTTTCCAGCTGGCCCAGACGCCGCCGCGGGCACGGAGGCCACCCAGGGGCAGGCGCCGCAGAGACTGGCCTGGGAGTCCGTTCCTGCCCCCGGCGCTCCGCAGCCACGTGGCCACTGAGGGCACTGAGAGCAGGGGGGCACCGGCGTGACCCTGTCACAAAGAAGGCCAGAGAAGGGCCAGAACCAAACCGGGCGCCAGAAGTGATGGACGGCAGGAGGAGACGCTTTGTAATGTCACCATCGCCGACAGACGCTGTGGCCACCCAGCGGGAGGGCATGAGGACGCGGCCGGCGGGGCTCAGCTGTGGGTGCCTCGCCACGGGCACCCCATAACGTGCGCCAGCATATGGACGGCGCCCTGGCTCTTGGCACCCCGGAGTGAGGGTGTGGCCGGGGCCATGGCCGCCACCCCGCCGGCCACCTGCCTGCAGAGAGAAGCGGGCGGCCAGGCCGGCGAGGCCACGGTGCGTGTGGGTGTCCGGGGGACGCACAGCTGTCCTCGAGACGGAATCACGTCCCCGTTGAAAAGCACAGAGACAGACCAACGGCAAGATGGGCCTGCGGGTCTCTGGGCCTCAGGCTGCCCCTGTGGATTTGGGGCCTGTGGGCTGAGGACGCGCGGCCAGAGCTCGCCCGTCTCCATGTCGCACCTGGTTGACCTCCCTCTGGCCACGTTTGACCTCGTTTCCCCTGCGGCGTCTGCGAGCCCCGACGGTGCGTGCGTGTGGAAGAAACAGCCAGACCTGGAGTCTCCGTCTGCCCGGGGGTCTCGTCATGCCCAGCAGCGGCCTGGGGTCCCCATTGGACCTGGACTCCACACTCGGGGTGAGCCCCTGGACACCCGGTACTTCATGCCCCCCACACCTGGCCGTCTGTCCTCCACGACTGTCCTTCTGTCCTTTCAAGAAAGCCCTTTGACCGTTTTCTTTGGGGCCTCTGAGGCTGCTGGTTTTCACGCTGTGTTCTGCTGCTGGTGTTGGGGCCCAGGCCTTTCACCCCGAGTCTCGGGCGTGGTGTGGACGGGCCTCCCTGGCGAGGGCGAGGAGGAAGTGTCCCCCTGCCACCAGGCCGCCCACTCTGTGGCCTGGTCGCAGGCCTGGCTCCGGGGGCGGTCTCGGGTCGTCCAGCACTGCCCAGAGGTCCAGCCCGTGCTGCGTGACCGTCAGCGCCGTCGAGGTTTAGAACTTTGGTCGCGGCTGAGACACGCGGCTACACTGGCCCTGTTGCTCCTGGGGCCTCTGGTTGCCTTCATGTGGCTGCAGACCAGATGCTCCATCTGGCCAGGTCCTGTTCATCCATTTTCCTTTAGAGCCTGTATCCGGCTTCAAGCCTCCAAACGCTTTATTTCGCGGTAGACCCTGACGAGCTCCCGTGCTGCCTTTCTGAGTGCTAGCGCTCGCACAGGACGTGAGAGTTGGACGAGCTCGATGCTTGGTCGTGGGCCCGTTGTTCCAGCTCCGTTTGCGGGAAAGGCTGCCACTCCCGTCCCTGCACCGAAGTGCGTGTTCACCTTTGTCAGAAGCCAGCTGTGCTGTGCGGGAGGGTCTGTTCTGGCACTTTCCAGGCTGCGCCGCGGCCCCCGTGTCTGTCCCCAGGTTGGGCAGAGCCCTCCTCCCACCCCTGTGGGGCTGATGCCTTCCCCTGAACTCGCGGGTAAACTGGTCTGCGTCTGCATATGTGTTGCTGGGATTTCACGGGAATTACGTCAACCCACGATTTGGAGAAATTAACATCACACTGGGCCTTCCCATCCATGAACGTGACATGCCACTTTCCTTAGGGCTTTCTCGATGCTTGGTGCAGTCCCTGCCCAGAGGTTTGGTCAGGCTAAGCCTGAGGCTCAAAGTCAGCTCCGGCCAAGCACGTGCGTCCTTGGCGGGCTCAGACCAGCCCTCGGCGTCAGGTCAGAGCAGGCGCTGGAGTGTGGGGAGGGCAGGCCCTGGCCACACACGGGCAGCCAGGATGCTGGCTCCATGGCCGCAGCGGGGTTTCAGGGCTGCGGGCACTTCCCCAAAGGGGCGAGCGGGGTCGTAAGTATCAGGCGTGTCAGCGTTCGGGGCTTGGCGCCAAGGTCGTGTTGGGGCTCAGGTTCATGCCCAAGGAGACGTTCCCGAGTCCAAGTACACGCCCCAGGAAGCATGGCAGGACCTCTGAGGAAGGAGTCAACTTAAAAAGCACAGCGTAGTACAGCACATAATAATGTATTTACTTTGAAATTTTAAACAATCTTACAGAAGAAGATGAGCTATTTCTGCTTTTCAGAAGGGCTCATGGAATTTAAAAAAATGGAGAAGTACTAGCGATGGCCTTATAGCCGACTTACTCCTTTTATGTAGAAACGAGGGACTCCATTGTCCTGGACAGAATAGCCAGGACTGATGGGCCCCCCTGCCTGAGATAACCATATCTAGACAAACGTATGAAACTGTGTTTTTCACGGCCCTGGACACTGGACAGTGGCCGGTGCGATAGCGGTCAGGCAAGAACAAGGCAAGAGAGGTCTGGGGGGACTCCCAGCCACGGTGTTGGGGGGGCTGGGCAGGGCTTGGCTGACCCTCTTGTTGAGACCAAGGTATCTCGAGTTCTCAGGGCAAAGACGCATGTAGGAGGAGCTCTGGGCCTGGCTGGGCGCTGGCCGGGGCATGCATGCTAGCAGGACTGCCCGAGGCCAAGAAGAGAGCCATCTGAGAGGGCCAGAGGGGGCAGTGCCCAGGCCCGCGGGGTGCCAGGAATAGTGCCCGGTGCTCACGCAGGGCGGGAACAGTGCCTGTCTCGGGTGCTGAGGGGCATGGGGTGGGCTGCTCAGACAGACCTTGCTCAGTCGCAGGGACGGGCCGCACTAGACAGAGAGTGCTGTGGGCCCAGCGCCTGGTTCTCAGAGGTGCGGTACCGGAGGGTCAGGCTCTCCCCAAGTGACTCTGCTGCATTCCAGAGCAAAGCTCAAGAGTAGTTAGAGGAATACAAAACTCCCCGGCATTGAACAAGGAAAAACCACAACCTCTAATATCTCACGTCCAACTGACATTTGTAGAGAACGTGCCGCCTACCCACAGCAGCGTTTACATTACTTCAAACGCACACACAATATTTACCATATTCTGGGCCATAAACAAACATCAGTCCTTTTTTTTAAAATTCAAGTTCTACAAAGATGATGGTCTGACCACAGTGGAACTAAATTAGAAATCAATAACAAATGCGATTGAAAAAAAATCACCAAATATTTGGAAACTAAGTGACATGCTTCAAACAACCCTTCTTTTAATAAAGAAATTTAAAAAGAAGTTAGAAAGTGCCTTGGACGGAATGAAATAAAGACAGAACTGAAATCAGTGCCATGCGCTGTGTGAAAGGTGGGACAGCCGGACAGTGCACCAGACCCGCCCACAGGACCGAAGTAGATGTTGGTCCAAACTTTGAGCCATATACTGTTATGGTGCATCCCAATAATCATGAGGCAGGGGTGCAGTCAGACGAAGTCCTTTATTAATTTCCCAGCGCTGGGGGCTACACTAGTGGACAGCCTGAAGCCCCATCCGCCAAAGTGCAGCCCTCGAAGCAGGGGTCAGTAGGGGTTTTATTTTTTTTATTTTTTATTTTTTTTAAAGTCTTTTTTTTAGATTTATTTATACATACAAGTTGGGGTACAGGCCAGAGGCATGGGGTGGCGAGAGGGTTCACCAGAGACAGAGCGGGGAGCAGAACAGGCAGATCAGAAATACACTGCTGAGGGGAGCAGCGGCCGAGGCAGGAGAGGTCTGCCGCGCCATGTGGGATTCTCCCTGGCCGGGCATTGAACTCGCATCACCGCTGCCGACAGCTCCACAGCGCAGTGCTTAACTACCAGGACACTGGGGAGGCCCCAGTAGGGGTTTTATACCTGCCCCTCTGTGCTCTTACAGTACAGCTACTAATTCCATAGAAGGCAAGCAGCAAACTATGTTACAGAAGCAGAACAGAGCGGTCACACCACGTAGCCAGAAACTGGATCTTATCTGGGGCCAGGGAAGAGAGCGACCTTACATACACGGCCGGGCGGAAGGTATGTCTGTCCTCTTGCTGACCCAGGGTGCCTTGGAGTGGGGGTGAGGGTTTGCACTATCTCATTCACTATAACAATACAAAAATGAACTCAAAACAGATCATATATCTAAGTGTAAAATCTGAAACAAAAGAAGTCCTAGAAGAAAACACAAATAGAAGGTTTTTGTGACCATGCGTTAGGCAGTTTTCATAGACAGGACACCAGTAGCACAACCCCTTGAAGAAAACGTGAACAAATCAATCTTCATCAAAATGAAAACCTCTGCTCTTCAAAAGACAACTTTAAGAAAATAAAAACAATTTTTACAAATGTTCACAAATTTGTACTTGCCAAGAACTCTTTGGAAAGCATAAACTGGATAAAGGACCCAGAATACAGAAAAAACTTCGAAAGTTCATCTACAAGAAAATGAACAACCCGATTTTTAAAATAAGCAAGGGATTTAACGGACGCTTCACCAAAGATAAAGAATTCCACGAGGGGGCCTCCCTGGTGGCGCAATGGGTTATGTGCAGCGCTGTGGAGCTGTCGGCAGCTGCGGCGTGAGTTCGATGCCCGGCCCGGGAGATTCCCACAGGACGCAGCAGATCTTGCCTGCCTTGCCTGCTGCTCCCCTCAGCAGTGGATTTCCGTTGATCTGCCTATTCTGCTCCCCACTGCTCTCTGCTCTCTGTCTCAGGAGAACCCTCTCACCCACGCCTCTGACCTGCACTCCAGCTTGTATGCATAAGTAAATAAATTTTTAAAAATAAAAAAGAATTCTACGAAGACGATGTTCTGTGATGGTGCTTAGCCTCGGGGGTCTTCAGCAATTAACCTCCCCCCACCCAGGCCTGCCACCGCCACATGGCCACTGGACAGTCGGAAGTAAGAAGACCTACCAAGTGTGAGACGCTGGAACCCCCATACGCTGGCATGCCTGTGGAGTGGCTACCACTTTGAAAAAAAGGTTGGCGGCTTCTTAACACTTTGTGGTCTGCTCACGAATTGATACATGTTTTTGTCACCAGTGTCTGGTGGCCGCTCACGTATTAATATGTGTTCATCTAGTCTCCGGTTTTTCACGCCACGGTGGATTTATTTGGAACTATTAGGAGCTGATTCTTTGATCGTACTCAGTCTAGAAGCTTTACGCATTGTTTTGGTGAAAGTGTAAGGTGTTTTATGAGCGATATGACAGTTTTTTTAATATCCAGTAGTTCAGGAGTTGTGTGTGTTTTATTGAATGCTTCTACCATTCATGCGGTGGCACAGAAAATGGCCGGCCCCAAGGGCTGGTAAATTTAAAGGGCACCGGCACACAAAGTGTTAAAAAGGTAAACAGCTGCCATGTGATGCAGCCATCACACACCTGGGTCTTCAGCCCAGAGAAGAGGAGGCAGAGGCTGTTACATGGCTGTGAGAGATGCTTTCTTTGTAACAACCAAAGCTTGGAAACAGCCCCGCCATCCACCAGCAGGTAAATGGAAAGCCAAGTTGTGGTTATCCCCAAAGTCGGAATATTACTCTGCAGTGAAGAGGGATGAGCTATTGATCACGCGACATCCTGGGTGAGTCTGGAAATAAGTAGGCTGAGTGAAGGACTTCAGACAAAATGGATGTAGACCATGTGGATCGAGTTTTTTAAGACTCTAGGAAATGCAAAGTGGAGTGTAATGACAGAAAGCGGATGG
Source organism: Scalopus aquaticus (assembly GCA_004024925.1). NCBI lineage: Eukaryota > Metazoa > Chordata > Mammalia > Eulipotyphla > Talpidae > Scalopus > Scalopus aquaticus. The sequence continues at coordinate 90,987 of PVIJ01004045.1, read as the reverse complement.
GGAGTTGGCATGGAGGGACACGAGGGAGAGGCTCCAGGTGGGCCTGGGGGTGATGGGTGTGTTCGCCCCCTTGAGGTGTCATAGCTGTGTGCATTTGTCAGAACTCACCGAGACTGTCCCTTAAGTCCGCACAAACCACTGTGAGCTGATAGACGCCAGCAGAGGCTGCTTTGACAGCAAAACAGGGAACGACGGCCTTGCCCTGCCCTGGAGCCTCGCTCTGAGCTCCCCCTGCACCTGTCGCATCCCTGAGACCCTCCAACCGTGGCTGCATGAGCAGGACGGGACGCGGACCCCTCAGTGGGCTGGGGGGGCAGCAGTGGGGGGCTGCCGTCTCCCCGTTTCCTCTCGCTGCTCATCTGAACAGCCCCTCTAGTCTTTAAAGCCAAATCAGAGCGATGCTGGCTCCCCACTTGTCTCCAGGCCTCCAGGGCCCTCGCCGGCACCACGGTCAGCACCTGCCCTCCAGCTGGACCCGGGCGGGAAGGCGGCTGTGGGAGCCGCGGTGCCGTGGGGGGCTGCACCCCACTAGGCTGGTGGTACATTATATGCGGCTCAGACCCAAGCGCCGGTCCTGTGACCCCGGCCAGCTCGTGTGGCCTCTGCCCCTCTCATTGACAGGGCAAGCACGCGGGGCCCCTCCAGGGCTGTGCCCATGGTGGCCGCGCCCCAATGGCCTTGGCACGCGGTAGGAATCGGAAGCAGTCGCCATGTCAGCGTCCTCAACCTTCCCATTGCCAGGTGACAGCAGACCCGTGACTGACCGCTCGGGGTCCCCAGGCCGGACCGCAGCCCATGAGACTGCATAGGGGCCAGGCCCACTGCCCGCAGCCCAGAGTCCCGTGTGCGTTTGAGGTCGAGCCCAAGTGCTGAGGCCAGCCCCACACCTCTCGGAACCCGTGCCCCACCACGCCGTAGGGACGGAGCCCTCTCACGGGGTTCTCATGGGCGGTCTCGGCCTTTCTCCCTCTTCCAGTCTCTGTTGGGGCCTCTGGGCCCAGCCAGGGCCGGCCCTGTCCAGCAGGCGCCTCCTGCCCCGGCGGGCCTGTCCCCCGTGTTGTCCAGTTTCCCGCCCTGGTCTGCGCTCTCCTGGACACAGGCCTCCCGCAGGGGCCAGGGCTGGGGCTGCCACCTCTGCCTGTCAGCACAGAACCCATAAGGCCAAGGGGTGTGGACCGAGGGTGGGGTGTCCTACGTCCACTGCCGAGGGGCGGCTCTGGCCGTGTTGTGGGGTCAGCCAGGGTGGGGTCTCGGCTGGGTCACCGGCAGGAGCCTTGGGGGTTCTCGGGCCCGTCTGTGCGCCGGGCTGCGGCCCCGGCTCCCTGCGGACAGCACCCCCATGGCCCTCGAGGCATGGGCAGCTGCCCTCGGAACGTCCTCAACCTTCCCGTTGAGCAGAGCCCGCTGGCCAGCTGGTCTGGGGAGGGGGAAGGGCTGCGCTCTGGGCTCGGGGAGCAGCCCCAACGGCGGCCGGTCCTCTTTTGGTGTGAAATTATGTTCCGGGGCGCGTGGGGGTGTGGCACCGGCCTCCATCATCCACTGTGGGGGCAGCAGGCACCGGGTCCTGTGCTGCCTGGGGGATGTTGTAGTTTGGGGACCGCAGCGGGCGGAGGGCGCGCCATGTGCCCGCCCTCCACCAGCACCCAGCAGCCTGCAGGGGCCGGGAGCCCCGACAAGTTCACGCTCCTGAAACTGAGGCTGCAGGAACTGCGAGGCCCCAGTGATTGCCGCCCTCTCCGAGCAGGGCTGTGCCCCCCGATCCTGTGCAGCGAGAGCCTGGGGACTCACGGTCGCTCCTCGACAGGAGCCGAGGTTCGCGGAGGCCGAGTGTCCCACAGGTTCTTTGCGCGTGGCCGCCCGGCAGCTGAGCCAGAGCGTGGTTCTCCTGCTGCCCGGGCCCGTGTCCCGCCGGCCTCCCCGCTGCCCAGACTGGCTCCAGACACGCCCCAGAGGGACGGCCTCTCTGGTCTCCTTTCGTCCTGCTGCTTCAGGCCCCGTCACTGTTGAGTCCAGACCCCACCCGAGCCGCAGAACAGCCCGCTGCAGGCTGTTGCCTCGCCCTCCCCAGGTCAGCCTGCCAGCTCTCAAGCTTGCAGGGCAAAGTCCGCACTCCATCGTGGCCGGGGCCACGCCCGCCCGCGTCTGCAGGCTCATCCCTGCCACTCTGGCCTTGTGCTCAAGGCCCCTCGCAGCCCCTCCCGGGGGTGGTGCCTGCTGCCCCACCCATGGGTCCAGCCTGCCCGAGGCCAGCCGTGCACAGCCGGCGAAGGCACCCCGGGAACCTCGGGGCGGCTTCCACCTCCTGCGCCCCTCTGGGGACGCTGCAGCCCCTGCAGAAGTCGGGACTGGCCTCCATGAGCAGCCCTCGGGGTAAAGAAGGCCCCGCCCGGCCAGCGCTGCCTGCCGCCTGCCGCCCGCCGCCAGGGAGGTGCTGGGGAGGATGGCCGACCCGCCCGCTCCAGGGCGCCTGCCCGCTGCGCCCAGCCCCACAGAGCCGTGAGCAGACAGAGCGCTTGTGGGTATCACCTCTGTGTTCTGGGGCTCCCTGTGGACAGGGACAGGGCGAAGAGGCGGCTCTCGGGGTCTCCGTCTCGGCTCATCTTTGGTCAGTGAGGCTTCAGGTCCCAGCAGGGGAGCACCTGTCCCTGCTCTTTTCTGCCTGGGCGCCTTTTGGGGTTCATGTCTTTTAGAGCCTCCTTTAGGGAACCTTGGGGCTCCCAGGGCCCAGCGAGACCCCTGCAATATCTGTCCATCTGCGTCTCCTCACCTGCTCCCGGGCAAGACCTCTGTGCCCTTCTCTACGGCCCCTCCCCACCCCCGCCCCCTTCGCCTCGCAGCCCGCTGTGGCCTCTAGTGCCCGGCCGCTCTGCGTGTTTTACTGTCGGGCCGTCTGCTGTGCAAATGTCCAGCGTCAGTCTGCCCGCTGATCTTGCTGCCCGCAGTGCCCGGGGCCACCCTGTGTGCTGTCAGGGCGTACTGCTCTCTCTGGGCTGTGCAGGCTCCCGGTGTGGACGTCCGTGTCTCCTCGGTCCCCGTCGCAGCCCCTGGCGGCCCGGTGTCCTCCCTGATGTCACCGTGCACCGGGGGCCATGGACGGGGGTGGGGTGGGGTTGTCCTTCTCTGAGTTTCAGCCTCGTGGTTTTGCGTGGGGCTTGCGAAGCCTTCACCCCTCCGGCGCCGCTGCACTTTCTCCCTCGTAGCGGAACCAAGTCTACCGCCCGCCTGGCATTGGGGGCGTCAGGGGGTGGAGGCCCGCCGGTGCTCCTCCCTCCCCAGAGTCCCCTTGCCTGTGGATTCCTGTTGTCCCGTGAAGGCTGTAAACCCACCTTTCGTCGCCACGGCGCCCGCCAGTCTAACCCTGAAAACGAAGCTTCAGCCTCAGAAAAGAGTTTGCCTATCGTGCGTCCTGTCCACTTCTGCCAAAGCCCTCCTGGCCCTGGGCAGGCCAGGCCCTGGGTCCCCGTGGGCGTCCGGCACCTGGCTGGTGCCCGAGGGCTCCCGTCCAGTGCGGGCTGTGGCAGGCGTGGGCTCTCGCAGAGCTGGCTGTGGCCGAGGCCAAATGGGCCCCAACCAGCCACTTCCCTTGAAGTATTTTGATAGCACCTTCCACCGAGATAAGACTATATTGGAAACAATAACTCCTTTTTCAGGAAAATGGAGGGGGCTGGGCACAAAGTGGCCGTATAGACACCAGCAGACAGTGTGAACTTTGTGTCAAACTGGAGGGAGTTCTCCTTGGAAGTGGTTGGGAACATTCTTCTGATGCCTTGAGAGATAAGGGCGTGGGCTCCCCTGCCCATTCACATGTCAGAACCTTCCTGTTGCAACACCGGCGCCACGGGCCCGGTTGGGAAAGGCCTGGCCGTGGCCAGGTTAGCCCGGCGATGTGCAGGAGACGACAGTGTGTCCGCGTCGCCGGCGTCCGACCGCTGAGCCTGCCGTGGCCGTGTCCCGCTGCCCGGGGGCGCGGCGGCACGTTAATCATTATCGGGGAGTAACGATTAATCGGTTTCCCTCAACTCCTGGCGCTGGGCAAAGGTGCAGAGGTCTCGCCAGAGGGCTTTGTTGATTTTGTGATGCGATTTGAAAGCCAGGCCCAGGAAACTGAGCAGCTAGTAGGTTTCTATCTGTGACGATGAGGTTTCGAGAGCGTGCAGCGGACGGGGACCCTGGCGGGCGGTGAGGCGGCGTCAGGGGGGACAGCACAATCTGAGGTCTGAGCGCCCTGTCCGGCGTGTCCATGGCTCCCTCTGCCAAAAATTCCATCTTTTACGTGCAGACCACCCCAGACTTAGTTCAGCAAAGGGAAATGTCAGCTGGTTTCTGCCCTGCAGGTTAGGAGCCCGTTAAAGGGGTAGTGAGAGGCTCCTGCCGCGGCCAGCGGCCAGCGGTCAGTTCCTGGACAACGAGCAGGCCTGTGACCGCGCATCCAGGCCTTTGGGGGCCCACATCAGCTCTCGGGGCGAGGCCAGGCCCAGCTCCCCGACCCCTACGGTGTGAAAATGCTTTGACACTTTACTGCTACTTACTGCTCCATTTCAGAAGATATTCACGAATGGCCTTCTGGGGCGAGAAGCCACAAACAGTGTGGGGCACAGAGCCGGGTGAGGCCGGTGGGGCCACGGTGCCGTGAGGCCGTCTGCCCTGGTCCTCTGCAATCCCGAAGAGGGTGAAGCTTCTCTGCCGCTTCAGAGCACCACGAGTGTCTGCTCTCGGACCTCCTTGTCCTCTCTGTTGTCTCTGAGGCAGAGGCGCGTGGTCCTTGAAGGCTGTGCTTGCCTACTGTGCGCCAGCCCCAGCCCTCGCCCAGCGCTGCGGGGGCAAAGGTCTGTCCCTCCCGCTTGCCCACTGGGCCTCGTTCACAGTGGTGCCGGTGCTGGTCTGTCTTTCGAGCTGTTTGCAAGGCCCTGCCCCAGACGACTGCTCGGCTACGAAGCCACGCTTGCCCAGAGCTTCTGCTCCAGAGCGGCCTTATTGTCTTTGGACAGGCTGTGCCATCCTGCCTCGGGCCTCGGCAGGCGGGCGGGGCGCTGACACGACGCCAGGAGCTCTCAGATGTGCCCTGCTGACCGCGGGCGCCTTCCGCCCCGCCTGTGCTGGCATCACTGAGCCTCAGAAATCGACCGTGCGCTTCCGCCGCACAGTAGAGGTGGTGCCGGCAGCATGGTTCCAAGATTAGCGAGTCTCGTTCCCCTGCGAGAAGTGTCCAGCCTGGCGGGGGCCCGGCCAGCACAGAGTTTGTCTCTGAGGATAGCCAGGGCCACGTGGGAGTGGGGTCCCAGCCGCTGTCACCCAGAGGCCTGCCAAGCCTGCCCTGCCGCCCGCGCGGTCTGTCCCGGCCTGCGTGGGCGAGCTCGGCATGCTGTCTGCCATGGCTGGGGAGTGCGGGAGCTCTCCGGCCACACCTGCCCTGCTCAGGTGACATTAGATGGCAGCAAGGGTCCTGTCCCAGCCTCCCTCCTCCCCCTTCTTTCTTTCCTTCCTTTTCTTTCACACCTACTTTTTTTTACTGTTCTGGACTTTCATAAACTCTGTCATAGTTCTCAAGGAGTATCTAGGTTGATAAATGTTGCGTTGCAAAGCCCCAAAATGCGGTTTCTGTGTTAACGCGTGTCCTGCTGTGCGGGGAGCAGCTCTCACGGCCAGGTCGCCGGGGCCTTGTGGGGCGGCTGGAGCGGGCTCTCGGTCTCTGTGCCTGGACAGCAGCCGGTCTGCGGCCTCGCGCCCTCCTGCCGCACCGATGAATTGCTGTTCAAGGGCGTTTTCAAGAGCTTGCGGGGTGAGATGCAATGGAAAGTGTGGCTGCCCAGGCTGCCCGGCCAGCAGGTGGGCCTCTGGGCCGGGCGCTGGGGGTCCCGGCCCTCCTGCGCGCGCGTCAGCTGGACGGCTTGCCGGCCCGGCGTGAGACATGCGTCCCCCGAGTCTGGACTTGCCCTGCGCCATCCAAAGGGAGCCTTCGGCCGCGTGCTGGGGCCCCAGGGCGTCCGAGCCGGGGCTGCGGGCGCTGCCTGGACTCGCCTCACGGGGCAGTGCTGGCCCCTGGAGCAGCCGCCCAGCCGAGGCCCGAGTGGCGGCCCTGGGCTTCCCTGCGCTGTGTTCAGACGGGGAAGCCGAGGCTCAGGCTCACCTTGCGGGGCGCACGGGGCCTCGAGCAGCTCGACCCGGGTGGCCCCTGCGGTGGCGGGGAGAGCCATGGGGGGGGACGGGGCGGAGGGCCGGCCGGGCAGGGCCGTGCCGCCTTGACGGTGGGGACCCGACGGGAGGGCAGCGTGGGGGCAGCTGCCTGGACCCAGTGAGACGGCCTGAGCCTGGGGGTCACAGGCGGGTCAGGTGCTCAAGCGAGAGCATGGACACGCCAGCGGCATGGACCCAGAGCTGCCCCTGCCACCTGCTGGCTCCACACAGGGCGCATCCGGACCAGGTGCGCGGGTGGCCCCCTGGCCTCAGGGCCCTCCCGGCCGGACAGCACCCCATGGAGAGGGCTTTCTTTTGAGAGTTAAACAACCGCCCCCCAGAAGGCACGGCGGGGCCCTGCCCGCTTCCCTGCCGCCTTCGCCCGACTCCTGCGCCGCTTCCCTCTCCCCCCCAGGGCCTCCCTCCCTGCCCTCGCAGCCGCCACCCACGCTCCCCCGCGGCCCCGCGGCAGGGGTGCCCCGAGAGCGCCGGCTCACGGACACGGAGGACGAGCTGGGTGACCGTGGGCGGCCGGGCCGGCTCCTCACAGCACCGGACGCCGGGCCGCTGTGCAGACGCTTGGGGCTCGCCCCCGACCTCGCCATCCTCACCCGCCTCTCTCCCCAGGTCGGGGCCCAGCGCCCCGGAGCAGCGATGGTAGACACGGAGAGCCCGCTGTGCCCGCTGTCCCCGCTCTCGGCGGACGACCTGGAGAGCCCGCTGTCGGAGGGGCTCCTGCAGGAGGTGGGGGCCATCCCCGAGCTCTCGCAGCCCCTGGGGGAGGACAGCGCCGGCAGCTTCAGCTTCGCTGAGTACCTGCCCCTGGGGAGCGGCCCCGGGTCCGACAGCTCCGTGATCACAGGTGGGTGTGTGGGCGCCGGGGAGCGAGAGAGCCTGGGTGACGCGGGGTGCCGGTGATGTGGGGTGCCGGTGACGTGGGGAGCACTGGGTGATGTGGGGTACCCGGGTGATGCGGGGTGCCGGTGACGTGGGGTACCTGGGTGACGTGGGGAGCCAGTGACATGGGGTGCTGGTGACATGGGGTGCCCGGGTGACGTGGGGAGCCGGTGATGTGGGGTGCCCGGTGACGTGGGGTGCCGGTGATGTGGGGACCCCGGTGATATGGGCCCCCGGCTTGGCTCCCCCTCCGGCCGCGGCTCGGCCAGGCCCTGCAGCGGGCGGAGCGCATGAGGCCTGCACAAGAGGCGGCCCCCCCGGCCCTCGGCCTTGCGGCTTCTCGCTGCTCGGGGTCCCAGCTCAGGGCTGCAGGAGCGGGTTCGGGTGGGTCAGGCTGACGGAGGCGCGGGGCCCGGTCCCGCTGAGGGCGCTCTGTGGCGTGGAGAGGACCCCTCTCTGGCGGCGGCGCGGGCCCTGCTTCCCCTGCCGTGCAGCTCCTGGCCTGGGGCACGGGGCGCCAGCAGCCCGCCGACCCCTGTGGACCGGGCAGGCGGCCAGACTCCTGCCTCTGCAGCTTTTTCGGGCCTTCATGGGCTCTCGATGCCAATCGTGGGGCGGCAGGGCTGGCAGCCCCCCAGCTCCAGCGAGTCTTACTCTCCTCGGCGCTCTCTGGCGCGCTCCTGGTCTTCCCCTCACGGCCGTCCTGTCTGAGCCACGCCGCCCTCAGCCCCACCTCCGGGCCAGGTGTGCCCCCTCAGCCCCCTACACCCCTCCAGGTGTCCCCCATCAGCCGGCGCCCGTGCCCCCCCCCCCAGGGCCTCCTGCATTAGCAGCACGACCAGGGCCCAGGTGATGGCCAGAGGCCGCGGCTCCAGGCCTGACTGTCTTGCTTACCCCACAAGCACCTTTCCCCACCTGGCTTCAGCCCTTTTCCACTCCCGGAAGACCGTTCTGGGGGCCGCACTAACTTCAGTGAAGGGGGAGGGCGCCTGCAATGTGCTGAGCCCCTGCACCGGGCGTCCTGCGCAGGGAGCAGCTGAGGTCCGGCCCCACCAGCCCAAGGGGCGGGGCGCTGCGGGGAGAGCCCGGGAGGTGCGGCCATCCCCAGCGGGTGGGCAGGCCAGGCCTGCGCCTGGCTGTGAAAGCGGGGCCTCCCTCTGCTTGGGCTGTTCCAGTGAGTGCTGTGAACGCCTGTCCTGGCCCCTGAGTGGACCGGGCTGAGCCCCAAGGACTGGCGTGCGGGACACGGGATCGCCAGCCTGCTAGGACGGCGCCACAGCCTTCCCCAAAGCACCCAGCCCCTCGCCCTGGGCCCGCTGGCGCGAGAGTCCCAGGCCTCCCCAGCCCAGCCGCGGCAGGCACCGGCCAGCGGGGTCTCAGCCTCCCGTGTGGGCTGGCATGGGACAAAGACGCTGCCTCTCGTCTCCCGGTGCCCGCTGGCTGGCCTGCCCGCACCATCTTGCCACCCGTCCCCCATGGTGACGTTTCTGTCCTCAACTTCTGCCCACTGCTAAGTGGTTGTTCGCTTTTGCAAAGTGGCTGTCGAGAGACTGTGTGCTCGGATCCGTGGGCTTCCCCAGGTATGTGGTTTATCGGTGTCGCCCCGCAGCTGTGGCTGCTCCCGTCTCCCCGAAAGCCACAGCCCTGGCTGTGATGAAGCCCAGTGTGCCTGTGGTTCACCTGCCTTCTGGAAATTCCGATGACTGTAGGGTAAGCGAGACGGTCAGGCCTGGGGCTGCAGCCTCTGTATGTGTAAGACCGTTGCGTTTGCTTTGTGTGGGAATCAAAACTCACTTCTCTTCAGTCTCTTTTTTTCATCTGTGGTTGTTCTGGCACCGTTGACTTTTAAAAAGTCTGCTGTCTCCACCAAGTCACCTTGTGTGCCCCACCGTGCCCCCTGGGTCTGTCTCTGGGCTCGCTTGGCCCCGCGATCTGCTGTGGCTGTTGACGCTCCATTGCGTGTCCTCCAGGTTTATTCCTCTCCCCCAGGGGTATTTTGGGTATTCTAGGCCCTTTTCATTTCCGCATTAATTCTAGAATCTGTTGTCAGTTTCTTCAAAATAAGTCTGCCGCGGTTGTGCTAGAGGCGCCGTTGGGGCTGTGTGCCCGTGGGGAGAGCTGAGTGCTGAGCTGTCTCCTCCTGTGACTGTGGAGGCCTCTAGTCTTGGCCTGCCTCGGTTTCCCCCCCACCTCTTTGTAGTTGCCGGTGGGCAGGACTTTCTCCGCTGTTGTCAGATTCGTTGCTAAGTGTGTCATATTTTTGATGCCACTGCAAATGGTGTTTTTTTCAATTTCTGATGACTTATTGCTATTTATGGAAACATAGTTTTTTCATGAATATTGACCTCATCTCCTGTACCTTGGTGAATTCATTAATCAGTTCTAGTAACTTTTATGTAGATTCTTTAGAATGTGTCTGCGTAGGTGGCTATGTCAGCTGTGGAAAGACCACTTTACCTCTCCCTTCTCAAGTGCCTCTCATTTCTCTAGCTCATTCTTTTTTTTTTTAAATTTATTTATTTATGCATACAAGAACTGGGGTGTAGGGGTGGTGAGAGGATTCACCAGAGATAGAGTGGGGAACGGAACAGGTGGATCCACTGAAACACACTGCTGAGGGGAGCAACGGGGAGATAGGAGAGGTCTGCTGCGCCATGTGGGAATCTCCCCGCCCGGGGATCGAACTCATGCTGCAGTGACTGCAGATAGCTTCATAGGCTGAGACTCAACCCATTGCACCACCAGGGAAGTCCCATAGTTTTCTATGAGTTTTCATCAAGAATTCTTGCTGAATTTTGCCAAACAGTTGTTCTGCATCTGGTAAGATGATATTCTTTTTCAGTTAACTGGAAGAAAAGGTTCAACGATAGTTAGACTTTATTAAATAATCAAAGTGGGAATTGGAACCCAGGAAGTATTCAGACAGTTCCACTCTGTGAGAGCGGTTTCAACCATCACAAGATTGCGTTTAATTCATATAGATCAGAACAGTGATTCACAGAATAGGAAATGAAATTATTCTGGTGGCAGCTTCTGGTCCTACATTTCCCTAAAGATGTGTTGATGTTTTCTGTGCAGAGAAAGGCAAATGCTGGGGTTATAATCTCTTCTAAAGAATGCCCTGTGGAGGTACAAGGGATAAAGTTTAAATCTTTATCCAGCTCCTTGGTTGTTAGTGCGCATTGAAAATTGGTTTTACCTGAAGGCAGCAGATTTCACAAATTGTCTATGCAGATGACTCTTTGCTCTTATCTGCTAGACCAGGGAGAGAGTTGTCCCCTAAATATTTTACCATCTGTTAACAGTGAAGTACATGGCTTGATTTTCAGAGGTCAAGCCAACTTTGCATTCCTAGGATAAATCCTACGTGTATTATCTTTATTATATAGGTATGTATATGTTGGATCTAACTGGTTGAAATTTTGTTAACATGGATTTTTTTTTTGCACCCATGTTCATGTGGGATATTGGTTCTAGTTTCCTTGTAAAAAATCTCTGGTTTTTGGTACCAGATAGATGCTGGCCCTCCTGGAGTGAGTTAGGGGTGCTCCCTCCTCTCCATTTCTGAAGGTGGTGCTGTGGAATTTACATTCTTTCCTCCCTAAAGGCTTGGAAGATTTCACAGATGAAGCTGTGAGGGTTTGTTCAGCCTTATTTCTCTTGCATTTCATTTTAGATCATTCCTTTTGCTAAGTTTGTTTCATCTATGAAGTCTACTACTGACCCCATCCAGTGTGTTTTTCATACCAGATATTGTGGTTTTCATCACTAAGGAATCAAATGGTTCTTTTTCACACACACCCCCACCCCCGTTCCTAACTTACACGTCCAGTCTTTCATGTGGCTTCTTGCACATTTAAAATACCATCTTATCTTTAAAATGTCTTATCTACAAGTTCTCACGCGTGCCATTCCCGGATCACTTCCTAGGCTTCCATTGTTCTCTCATGAGTCATTTCTCCTGCTTCAATGTTTTGTGGTGGCTGTTAGGTGGGTGCCATGTGCTGGTTGGTGCTGCTGTTCCGTGTTCCTCAGTGTTCTTGAGCATAGTCCCGGCAGGTAGCTAAGTTACTTGCAAAACGCTAGATCCTCCCAGGACTTGTTTTTAACACATTGTATGCGGGAAACGTATATATACGTTTTACGTTGACTGGTAGTAGAGTGCGGGACATGTATTAATACGTTTTAGTAAGTTTTTTATAGACTAGCGGTAGAATGCGGGTAACGTATAAATATGTTTATTTTTATACTTTTTTTATACTTAAAAAATTAGCAAAAATGGCCCGCGTCACCTGTTAGCATGCAGTAAAAACTACCCGCAAACAATGTGTTAAACGTGTTTAGATGGAACCAAAGCAGTGTGGATTCTGCAGGTGATTTTGCCCCACGACTGAGACAAAATGCATCTGAAAACCTTGCCTACCACCCTGTGGGTTCTGAGATCATGCCCTATGGGTGTGAGGGGTGCGTGTATGTGCTTTTCCCTCCAGCCGTGCGGGTTGGCCTGGTGCATCTTTCAGGTCCTCTCAGCTGATGAGCGGGACACACGCATGTGCACTCCTGCCCCCCATCTGTCAACACTCTGTACGCAGCATCCAGGGCTGCAGTGTTGAAGTCCACCCTGTGTTGGACCTGTAGCCATCGCCACACGGGACCACGGGACCACTGGGGTCCTCCCCGTCGGTGAGGCAGGAGGTTCCATAGGCTGTAGAGCAGGTGCCGTCCACCCCGAGACCTGGCCCCGATGACTGCTGTCTCATTCCCCAGCCTCGTGAAGCCCGACCTCTCCCAGCTGCGCCCCACCGGGCTCCCTCCCCTCCACTGTGTCTGCCCCTCCCAGAAGAGTGTGTCCCACTATGGGACCCTCCGCTCCAGAGCAGCTCTCTTCCTCCAGCCCCTGCTGAAGGCATCTTGGCGGCTTCTGGGAATTGGCAGCTGAGAACAAAGTCGCTCTCGCCCTGCGTGGTGTGTTTGCGTGGATGTCGGCTTTCCAAACACTGTCCACGTCTAGGAGTGTGACTCCTGTCAGATCGCTGTCCTACGTGAGGAACCGCCCCTCTCCTTCCGAAGTGACCGGGCCACTGGCTTCCCCCGGGGATGGGGGAGTGGGCTGCCCACCCACACCGTGTCCGGAGGTGTGGGGAGGGGACGCGGGCGCGGCTGGCCGAGTCGGTGCCCCGCATGGTCGCCCTTGCCCTAGACATGGCGGCGCGGTACCCCTGCTCACTGGCTCTGTGCCTGCCACGGCCAGGCGTCCACTCAGGTCTTTGGCCTATTTAACACATTGTATGCGGGAAACGTATTTATACGTTTTACGTTGACTGGTAGTAGAGCGCGGGACACATATTAATACGTTTTTTATAGGCTAGCAGTAGAATGTGGGTAACATATACATATGTTTACTTTTATACTTTTTTTTTTAATACTTAAAAAATTAGCAAACATGGACCGTGCCACCTGTTAGCGCGCGATAAAACCTACCTGCAAACGATGTGTTAAAAATTAGCTGTTGTATTACTGTTGCGTGTTGAGACTTTTGTGTGTGGTTCGGACACGAGTCTTGTCAGGTGTTTTGGGAAACTCCCTCAGGCCGTGACCCGTCTCTTCACGTCCTTAGCAGCGTGGTCTGGGGAGCAGAGGGTTTCATCGGGGAACCCCGACTTGGTTTCCCTTTCACCTGCCTGAGGCCGTCCCAGGGTCTGAGTGCTGCGTCTGGCGCAGTGGCGGGGTCAGCGGTCACAGGACAGCTGGGGGGACACAGCCACGAGCAGCAAGTGACGGTTCTGGGGGCTGAGCAGGGGCTCACGCGGGGGCCCAGCGAGACAGACAGGCGCAATCAGGGCCCGGACGGCTCTGGTGAGTGTGGGGAGGCCGCCGAGGCGCTCCAAGGGCTGGCGGCAGGGCCTCAGCACTGGAGTCCCCCCGAAGCCGCCGCCTCGCCGAGGCCTGGGGACGCCAGACACTCAGCCTCTTTCCTCTTACCCCAGACTCCCTCTCGCCAGCCTCCAGCCCCTCGTCCGTCTCCTGCCCGGCGGCTCCTGGGGCTGCCGACGAAGCATCCAGCATAACCCTGAACATCGAATGCAGAATCTGCGGGGACAAAGCCTCAGGCTACCATTACGGGGTTCACGCATGTGAAGGCTGCAAGGTAGGCGGCGCTGGGGACGGAGAGGGCATGTCTAGCCACCACCGCGGCCCCTTTCGCTCTACACAGATGTTTGTGGTGGCTAAAACGGGCGTGCCACCGACAGAAGGTAGGCCGGTCGCGGGGCACTCTGGGGGTCAGGCTGTAGTGGAGGGGTGCCCGGGGATGAGGCCGGTTTCGGGGCACCCCGGGGGTCAGGCCAGTCGTGGGGTGTGCTTAGTAAACTCCTCAGAGAGCTGTGAGTCGAGCACTCTGACCACGTCCTCCCGGCCACACCAGGTCAGGTGGGGAGTGTCCTGGCCACTGGGGGTGTCAGGACCCCGCACCCCACCTGCCGAGGCCCAGACCCAGTGCTCCATCCACCTGGTCTCCTCAATTCCTCCCTGTACCTTGGGGCTCTCTCCTCCTGAACCGTGAATGCTTTGGTGTGAACGCTCATTCTCTGGCTCGGCCAGACCTCTGAACATGGGTGCCCAGGGGCAGAAGCCTGGGGTCCCTGTGTCCCCTTGGAGCACGAGGAGAAGGACCCCAGATGTCAGGTGCAGAAGCCCCCCGAATCGCCCTGCACACCGGTTGCGGCTGGCCGTGTCTGAGCGTGCCCGAGGCCGTGGCTCTGCGCTCCCGGTGCTGTTCTCTGCCAGGGTGGCTGCAGCTGTCCACACTGTCGGGGACGCAGGCTCACACCACACCCACCACCAAAACGCCGCCGGCTCCCCGCAGTCCACGGGGTCCCTTCCCCCGTGCTCCACCCCCACTTCTGACCCTCGTCGCCTGGGTTCCACAGACGGGTTTCTAGGGTCTGCTCTGTTTGGCTCTGTCTGCCCCTCTGTTTTGTCTCTCTGTGTCCACGTGCCCATGAAGCCATGCCCTGCTTGTCCTTCTCTGCCTTACTCCACTTAATCCCCTCCCAGTCCACTCCCATTCTTGCGGAGTGGTGAGAGTTCGTCTTTTTGATGGCTGAGTCGTATTCCCTGGTGGGCACAGCCCACGTTCTGGCTCTGCCAGGCCTTGCTGCAGCCGGGGCCTCTGCACCCTGACCTTTATGCCCACCCCACTCACCCTTCATCATCCAGACATTTTTCGGCCATTCCACTGTACAGACCTAGTTAACCCAGTCACGTGGCAGTACCCACGCCCGCCCACATTCCCCAGCGTTGCCCTCCCGTCTCGGGGGCCATCCACCTGCCGGCAGGAAGCCGGGAGGGAGGGCTGGAGGAGGAGAAGAGGCCAAGCAAGCAGACGCCTCAGAGCTCCTGGCCTCAGCCTGTGAGAAGCACCTCGTAACGTGGCCTTTTCTGCAGGGCCAGGATTAAGTTACTTTTGCTTAGTTTTATCTTTTACAGACTAAATAGTGAGATTGTTTCTTACTGGGTAAAGTTGAAGATGCTATTAGAAAGCAAGACATTTATTCATCAATTGCCGGTTCCCTTTTTATCATCATTTTTGTTTTTGGAGTTAATATCTTTTTTTTTTAAGATTTATTTATTTATGAATACAAGCTGGGGTGCAGGCCAGAGGTGTGGGGTGGTGAGAGGATTCCCGAGAGACAGAGTGGGGAGCAGAACAGGCGGCTCCACTGAAACACACTGCTGAGGGGAGCATCAGGGAGGCAGGAGAGGTCTGCTGCGCCCTGTGGGAATCTCCCTGGCTGGAGATTGACCTCGTGCTGCAGTGGCTGCCGATAGCTTCAGAGGCCGAGACTTAATCCACTGCGGAGGCCCTAGAGTTAACATCTTTTTGACAAAAATTCCTAGAAAGTATAGTCCCAAAATGCATTTGTCAGAGAGAGGACGAAGCTGCCTTTGCAGAAATCTCCCCGGGACTAAGTGACTCTTTGGGGAACTCTCATGGTGTCTTCCCAAGTAAGATGAGGACACTTTGAAGTTATTTTTAATTGAGGATCATTTTATTGCTTCTCGTTTCATGTGTATCAAATTTAAAATCTCACTTGGTTCCAGTACACCAGACTTTTCACCAGCCCCCTTCTGTGGATTTCACTCCTTTTAAAGGAGGCAGTAAGTGAACATAAAGAAACACGAATAAAAAGGGGGCGGACCCCTCGCTGGGCCAGAATCTGCAGTAAACTCTGTCTTCGTCTCACAGGGCTTCTTCCGGCGAACGATTCGACTAAAGCTGGTCTATGATAAATGTGATCGCAGCTGCAAGATTCAGAAAAAGAACCGAAACAAGTGCCAATACTGCCGCTTCCACAAGTGCCTGTCCGTGGGGATGTCACATAACGGTAGGTAAGGTTCTCGAGCGCGTCTCCCGCGCCTGCCTCGGTTTCCCCTCCCTGTTTGGTGTCTTGGCGTTTAATACCCAGGTTCTTTGTGCCCGCAACAGCCTGCGGAAGCAGAAGCAGCTAACGGCTGGCAGAAATGCCAGCCAGGGCGATGCTGGCACGGGGGATAAATTTGCTCGGAGTCGCCGGGTTCCCGTGTGCCATGCAGATCCGTCGTCTCTTAGGACTGAGCTACAGCCAGTCGTGCTCTCGCTCAGGACAGGCCGACTGCCGCGGGGAGCTGGATTTAAAATGAGTGATGCATAAAGGTTGTGTGTGCACCTCCCAGCAGACGAAGAGGCTTTGCACAAATGCATTCCAGGCTCACTTTCCCCTTCTGGACCTAGAGGTCCCGTCTTGGGCCCATTGACCATCGGCGGCCTTGGGCCCCGCCTGCCGATGGCACGAATAATGGTGCTGGCCAGGCAGGAGCTCCAGCCCTGAAAGTCTAGGGTTGATGGGATTTGGGTTTTCTTCTGCCTCTCAGAGCGGAGAGCTGGACAGCATGTAGAAGGGGGCTTGGCGGCCAGCGTCGCCATCGGGGACCCTTCCTGCCGCCTGCTCACCTCCGTTTGCTCCCCTTTGTGCCCCTCCCCCAGCAATCCGCTTTGGACGGATGCCGAGATCGGAAAAAGCGAAACTGAAGGCTGAGATCCTCACCTGTGAGCACGACGCCATGGACTCCGAGGCCGCCGACCTCAAGTCTCTGGCCAAGAGGCTCTACGAGGCCTACCTCAAGAACTTCAGCATGAGCAAGGACAAGGCCCGGGTCATCCTGGCGGGCAAGGCCAGCAACAGCCCAGTAGGTGCCCCGCGTGCCGGCGGGCGAACGCGCAGTGCCCTGGGGTCTGCCGTCCTCCCGGCTGCCCCGGGCCTCCCCAGCCGTCCCTGGCCCCTCGCCCGCCCCCTCCTGTCGCCGAGTCAGTCCTCACCTCACGAGGGCACTGGCCTCAGAGCCACCTTCGTGCTTGGCCAGTGAGACCTTGCCGCTTTCCTCGGAGCGTTGAGAAACCAGCTTGGCTTGTCTGAGGAGGAGCCCAAAGGCCTCCCTGCGGGGTCCTGGCTGGTTCTGAGGAGGTGGGGCGAGGGCCGGGCGGCGGCAGAGGCTGACTGACCCTCACCAACCCTGCTGTCCTTCCCGCAGCCCTTCGTCATCCACGACATGGAGACGCTGTGCATGGCCGAGAAGACGCTGGTGGCCCAGCTGGTGGCCGACGGCATCCAGAACAAGGAGGCGGAGGTGCGTATCTTCCACTGCTGCCAGTGCATGTCCGTGGAGACCGTCACAGAGCTCACGGAGTTCGCCAAGTCCATCCCCGGCTTCGCCAGCCTGGACCTGAACGACCAGGTCACGCTGCTCAAGTACGGCGTGTACGAGGCCATCTTCGCCATGCTGTCCTCGGTGATGAACAAGGACGGCATGCTGGTCGCCTACGGCAACGGCTTCATCACGCGGGAGTTCCTCAAGAGCCTGCGCAAGCCCTTCTGCGACATCATGGAACCCAAGTTTGACTTCGCCATGAAGTTCAACGCGCTGCAGCTGGATGACAGCGACATCTCGCTCTTCGTGGCCGCCATCATCTGCTGCGGGGGTGAGTCGGGCTGGCTGCGCCGGCCGGGGGTGCGGCTAGATGCCGCTGCTGCTGACCGGGGCCGGGGGCACCCGCGCTATGCTGTGGCGGCGTGCGGGCCGTGTGTGGGCTGCGTGTGCCGGCGCATACCTGGGCTTAGCTGGGGGCGCGTTCTGTCGGGTTGCTGGAAAAATCATGATGGTTTTTTTCTTGTTTTTTTTTTTTTAAGATTTATTTATTTAAGGGCCTCCCTGGTGGCGCAGCGGCTGAGCGCTGCGCTGTGGAGCTGTCGGCGACGGCGATGCGAGTTCCACGCCCAGCCGGGGAGAATCCCACATGGCGCGGCAGACCTCTCCTGCCTCGCCCGCGGCTCCCCTCAGCAGTGTATTTCTGATCTGCCTGTTCTGCTCCCCGCTGTGTCTGGTGAGGCCTCTCGCCGCCCCACACCTCTGGCCTGTACCCCAGCTTGTATGTATAAATAAAAAATAGAAAGTCTTAAAAAAATAAAGATTTATTTATGTATGCATACAAGCTGGGGTATAGTCCAGAGGTGTGGGGCGGCGAGAGGGTTCACCAGAGACAGAGTGGGGAGCAGAACAGGCAGATAGACGGAAATACACTGCTGCGGGGAGCAGCGGGCGAGGCAGGAGAGGTCTGCCGCGCCATGTGGGAATCTCCCCGGCCGGGCGTCGAACTCGCGTCACCGCTGCCGACAGCTCCACAGTGCAGCGCTTAACCGCTGCGCCACCAGGGAGGCCCTTTTCTTGGTTTTTGTTGCAAAAATGCATCGTGACTTTTCAAGCAACCCAGCATGACAGAATCCTATCAGGTGACCTGTTAGGCATCGTCAGTGATGCCCGCGTGTGGCCTGGTGGCGTGCACGCGACACAGGCAAGGCGCAGCACATAGCGCATGTGATTTGACCGCACGACCTCGCTCCCCGGCAGCCTCACGTGCCGCCCAGTCTGTGCGGCAGTGTCCGCGCCCGAGCTGTGCCACAGCGGGGGCACGGCCTTGCCACGGTTGGCCTCACCCGGGGAAATGGAGCCTCTCCTGACTGAGGCTGGCTCTGAAGCCCCTGGATTTTTGGCTCGATGGGACGGTCCTTTAAATAGCCCTGTCCCCAGCCTAGAAGGTCATCCCTCTACTGTACACTCGGCTGACTCTACCGAGCCTCGGGTGGGGCAGCCCACTCACTGCCTGGGCTGCACTCTTGCCCTGACTGACTTCCTGGCAGCCTCAGTGGGCGGGGGCTGGGGCAGGGCAGGGCAGGGGCTGGGTCACCATTCACCTGGGCACTAGTCGTCAGAGGTAGTGCAGGCAGAGCGGGCAGGCTGCGGGCAGCCTCAGGTCGGGCAGTCGCCCCTTGTGCTCTGCGTGTGGCCGGGGTCTCCGGGCAACTGACCCCTGGGCCTGCCTTGCGGCCCCTACAAAGGTGTCGTCGTGTGTGTGTAGTTACCTGACGGAGGGACGTTCCACCTGTGTATGGGGTTAAATTTCTAGTTTTTAGTTTCACTGGTTAAAAACAGAATTGTATTTATTTTGCAATTCCCCCCAAAGAAGTGGTGAGGATCCATGTCACCATCTCCACTCTAGAAGCCTCCCCATGAGGGGTGTCAGGAGCAGGCGCCTCTGAAAGTGGGAGGGGCTGTGTCTTCTGGCAGAGGCAGCATGTGTGCCCCGTGCCCCAGGAAGCCCGGTGCCCGGACTGCCCAGCCCCGGGAGGACAGCCCAGGGAACGGGCCTGCACAGGCTGCAGACCGCCCCACGCTGGGGCCCAGGGCCTTTACCTCTGCCCACCCATTTCTCACTCTGGCTCTTCAGTGCGTCACAGCAGAGGGGCTGCGACGCAGAGCTTCATGCCGCAGGCCCACGGCGACATAATCACGTCCTTCAGCGTGGGTGGAAAACGTGAGTCCAAGGATCTAGTTTCGACTCAAGAAAGAGAATGTCATTCCCCACCTGCTACAGGTGTCGTCGGTAAATCCCAAAGGAGGGGCCTATTTGGCCTTGCGGCTTCTGCAGAATCCAGTCCCCCCCCGAGCAGGGCTGGCGGCCCCCAGGCCTCTCCGAGTCGGTGCCGCCACCTGCGAGCGGCCTCGGCCTCTGCAGAGCGGGTCCGCTCCCCGGCGCCACCTCTCAGTGGTCTCTTTCCTCCGAGCACAGATCGGCCGGGCCTCCTCAACGTGGGCCACATCGAGAAGATGCAGGAGGCCATTGTGCACGTGCTGCGGCTGCACCTGCAGAGCCGCCACCCCGACGACACCTTCCTCTTCCCCAAGCTCCTGCAGAAGATGGCGGACCTGCGACAGCTGGTCACAGAGCACGCGCAGCTGGTGCAGGTCATCAAGAAGACCGAGTCCGACGCGGCGCTGCATCCGCTGCTGCAGGAGATCTACAGGGACATGTACTGAGACCCGGGCACCTGCCCGCCGCCCGCGCTCACCCCGCCCGCCTTGGGGGGAGAGAGCCCGCTGCTGCCCAGCCCCCTGCACAGCCAGGGCGCTGGGGGGCCAGGGCTGGGGCCGGTGGCCTCGTAGCCCCCCCGTGCCCTGGTCTGCTGGTGTCGGAACCCGGTGCCCGCTGCCCTCCTGCCGCCGCTGGTGCGCACCTGGTGATTCTGAAACTAATCAGCACTTTTTAACTTTTATAATCCCGTAAATCTAGAGATCTCCAAAGGCTAGGTATTTAAGCAGCAGCCATGTATTTATTCGGAAAACTTGGATTCCATTTTCTGAATTTGGACAGACGGCTGGCTTGCAAGCTCAGGAGCGTCGCGACCGGCTGTCCAGCTGCGGAGGCGGCATGCTGCTTCCTGGGGGATGTCGTAGGGACCCTGGGCCCATCCCCGCCCGCGTCCTGGAGAGCAGGCCACGCTGGTGTGTCAGCTTCCCGTCCCTCCCGTCCATCTCTCGTCATGCCCCAACTGGCAGGGCCAGGCCGGCCGGGCAGGTCCGTGTCCAAGGCGACCTGCACGTGGCTTGCGGCCGTTTCTCTGGGCCCACATAAGGCAGCTCCGTGCTCTTTCCTGTGCGCTTTTTAAAATATGCGGCTTTATTATTTTTGTTTTGACTCTTGGTGGTAGTAGGTGCTCCCTGGAGCCCGGAAGACGACTGTGACTTTCTGGCAAGGACTGCGGTGAGGGTCACCTGGAGAAGGGCCGTCCTTCCAATGAGGTACAACTTAGGTCCAGGATTCAAGCAGGCAGCCTCTTGCGCAGGGCTGGGGCCAGCCTCCTGTCCTGACTGTGTGTGCAAAGCAGTTCTTCCAACATCTGAAAGATTGGTTTCGGTCTTCAAGGTCAACGCTGCGACCTTGGTCTGCTGGGGAAGGCCATGTTGGTTATGGTTTCGTCAGGGAAGCCTCAGCAGTCTCCCTCCAGCTGGCCGGGCTCTGCTGCCAGGGGCCTTCATGGGGACGCAGGGCCCCAGGAGCCCGGCCCGCACCACCTGGCTGTCCGCTGGACGCCCCTTCTCTGTAGAGAAGTTGGCGCTTTCACAAGCTCATTGTGGTTTGCTGTTGAGGAAGGATCGGGATGGGCAGTGACAAGGTCGGCATATGACAACGCAGCAGCTGAAAGGACGGCCAGGCTGCGGCACTTCGCAAAGCAGCGCAAGTCCCAGCTGGGACATCCTGGACCAGAATTACAGTCAGCGGCCAGACCCGGGGAGCCCGGGAGCCTCTCCTCACGAGAGACGCCCACCAAGAAGTGTCTCGGCCACTCTGGTCACTCTCCAAGCAAGTGGTCCCCGAGCTGCAGTTCCGGCCCTGCCGCGGCTTCGAGACTGGTTCCGGGGCCAGGTCTGTGCGGCCCAACGGGCACCCCCTCCCTCCAACAGCCGGCATCCGGGCACACGCGGCTCAAATGTGAGCCCAAGACCAGGATTTCAGAAGCCTCGTCTACTCCGTGTGGATTTTCCAAAGATGCAGATACATGCTCCTTCCAGCCCGCTCATAGCAACGGTCCAGTCGGGCAGCAGGGACACCCAGCCTGGGGTCTGGGCCAGACAGCAGCAGGCCCCAGGAGCCAGAGAGGCCAGTGTCCACCTCTGTCTGCAGGAAGAAGGTCCCACGTCCCCGTCCATCTTTAATCAGTCACTCATTGCCCCTCAGAATATTAGGGGTCACTTAATCAAAGACCCCAGCCAGGATGCAGGCAGTGCCCAGCCGGGTTCAGAGAGGAGTAGACACAGGGTGCCCCACGGCACAGGGGATGACACTGGTCCTCAAAGGCGGCCGCCCCGGCGGGCTTGTCCCATCGGCACGGTGATGTGTGTGCTGTGGGGAGAAGGAAGCAGACAGCACCTTCTGGGGGTCCCTGTTGCAAGGGGATTCTCCGGTGTAAGGGGAGAGGCCCTGAGGGGCACCAGGCGCCCCCCCACCCGGCCCAGCTCCCCTCGCAGGCCTGTCTCGGGGCTGCAGATCCCAGCCGGGGATTTGCACAAAACCATTCTTGGCCCTTCACAGCAAGGGGGTTCAGGAGCCGCAGGGACCCCCCCCACCTGGACTCATGCTGCCTCGGGACCCCCAGAGAGGCTTCAGGACACGTCCTGCAGCCTGGGCCTGCGCTCTCTTCTGCTTGTTTCCAGAGAGGCCAGGCTGCCCTCGGCTCCTGGTTCTGGCAGACGTGGAGGGCCTCGCGGACAGCAGCTCCTGGCGACCAGGTCTCCGCGGGGTCGGGGCCCTGCCTTCCCGGCTGTGGCGATGGTGGGGCCGCCGCTCCAGCACCCCCCGACGGCCCATCCAGAAGCGGTGGCCACCTGCAGCGGCGGCTCTGCGGTGGCACCCGCCCCAAGTCTGGGGCTCTCCCAGAGCTCTCCGGAGGACCCTCTGCCCGGAGAGCCGAGACAAGGCTCCCGAGGTTGAGGCTTAGTTTTTCGATGAGATTTACACGCAGCTGTAAGTGCCACTTCACCCGAAGTCTGGGATCTGTGGTTGACCCAGGCTGAGAATCACACTGCAGGAGGAGCAAAGGCAATAAATCTGGCCCGACTCGGAGCACAGAGCACATTCAGTTCCTCTGGAAACTACCAGGCCGTGTGATGTTGGGAGTTTTGTAAGCAAAGGACAGTGAACCTTCCTGCTGTGGCTTAAACTACCCCACCGTGCTCCCCCTGGGCAGCGAGTTCTCCGGCCCCCGGGGGCCCTCTGCTCAGCGCCCCCTCTTGCTAACCCCGCGTGCGTCAGGCTCCCTGGCCAGGTCTCAGCCTGACATGAGAAATAGCATGTCTGCCCGCCCGGAAACGGGGTGCGTGTGATGCGGCCCTGAGCCCATCTCCAGACAGACCGAGGGCACCTGCGTTAGTGTCACCTGCAACGGAAGCTTCTGGTAGCGCAGGGTTCTCTGGGTCCCCTGGCTGTCAGTCACAGTATTTGCCAAAAAACAAAAGCCAAGAAGCCCGCGTCTTTACATCCTGGGCAGCAGATGAGGGCCTGGGTCAGACTGCTGTATTCCAAATGCTCGCTGGTTTGGCTCCATGTGAAGAGCGTCGTGTTTCTCTCCAGAGAAGGGAACAGACCAGCCTGGTCCTCTGCTGCCTCCTCCCCCACCCAGCCCCCAGCCCTGCACAGAGGGGCCCCACAGAGGCCCCCCCCCATGAGCACTGGACAGCGGGAAGCCCGAAGAGAGGGGCCTCCTCAAGGCAGGGAGGTCGAGCCTCAGCCCCTGCAGACCACCTCAAGGTACAACCACTCACTCTGGGAAAACGTCTCCTCCCCTAAAGGCCTGGCCCCTTCCAGGCCTCACCAAGGTACCTCGCACCGGCGACACCACTCGCTCTCCCGGGAAGATCCGCGCCCAAGTGCCAATCCTCTTCTGCTCCATGGGGCGAGAGCCCGTGAGTAGCGGCATCTCAGACACTGTGATTGGAGTTTGTGTTTTAATCCCATTGTCCACGTTTCACTGACTTAACCGCCGTGCATCCGGCCCCCACCTCTGGAGTCTTCCGAAATCAGTGTTAATGACGGACCTGCAAGAGGGGCTTCTCGGCCCCGGGAACGGGGGCTGAACGGCCACGTCTGCGTGCAGCCACGCGTGCCGACGCCACGTCGAGCAACCTGGGTTTTGCATCCCTGCCTGGCCCGGCCCAGCCATCGTGCCCTACACAGAGCACAGGCCGACCCGTCCTTCACCAGGCGCCTGCCCGGTAGGCAGTCCGTGCTGCCCACAGCGCCTGCTGACTGGGGAAGGCCCGAGGGGAGCTGCCCGCGCTCGGGCACCCTGACCATGCGGGTTATTACCAAAGAAGCTTGCGGCCCCAGTCCCCAGAGGTGGGTGCGGCCTCCAGGGCCAGGAGCAGGCCAGGCTGCGTCTCTGCTCGCGGCTGCGGCCTCAGCGGAGGCCCGGGGCCTGCGCTCGGCCAGGCTCCAGATGACGGGGTCCCCCCAAGGCCTGCATGTGTCGGGCAGGTTTAGGGCTCACTTCCAGCACCCCCCGCCCCCCGCTCAGCGTTCAGACTGAGTTTCTCACATAACGGGGGTCCCAAAGCTGACCTCTCACCCCAGTGTCCACTGGGTGCAGGGGCGCTGGGGATGGGCAGCGGACGTCACTTTTTAGTCACATTAACTGATAGCGGTTCCAGGCGATTAGGAAACGGCTGTAAAGTAACTTTAATTTTTTTAAAATCTTGGGTCTTACTCATTTTCCTGTTAGGAGAGTGAGCTGATCATATCTATCGATTTATGTCCTGAGTTTATGGGAACTTACCTTCTGGAATGTCCTACTGTAAGACTGATGAATGTAAAGAGTTAATTTCAGGGTACAGTTTTGCCTTAATGGTTTTAAAAAAAATAAACTATTTTTTAAAATTATTTGGTGAGTCGACGCCGTGTTGTGAGCTGTGAGCTCGTGTTTGAAGAGACCAAACTCCTGCGCGTGCCGCTGCCTGTGCTGAGCTGCCAGCCCTGGGCGGAGGCCGCCGTGCACGGCCTGGGCAGGGGGGCCCTGGGACAGTGGGCTCCCAGGCAGGGGGCCCCGGGGACACGGCCTCCGCTGCTCCCCACAACACTCAGCAGCAGCAGCTCTCGATCTGTGGGTACCCCAAAACCAAGCCCAGCTGGGTCTCCACGAGCGCTCGTGGATTCTCTCCCAAACATGCACCACAGCTGGGAAACCATAACCAGGGGTGCACGGAAAGGCAGAGCTGCAGGGGGTATCCGGGCAGAGTGGGGGGCTGTGGGCCCTGGGGGCAGAGGTCCCCAATGAGCAGCCGTGAGGGCAAGGGCGAGGCTGCACCTGGGCCGGGGAAGAAGGAGGCCTGGGGCCCGCCCGCACCCCACCCAACGAGCAGTCTCGCTTCTCCAAGGACTCTTCAGAACGTCATGTGGCTCTTTGGATTTTTAATCGCAAGCGCAACGCGTGACTGAGGGAAGGCACGTCCAGGTGCAGGCAGAGGCCCTGCCCACCCGCCGCACCCCACTGCCCCCATGGACGCGTCCGGGTGCCCGGCCAAGCCAGGGCACGCAAGCACCCAGCATCTGGGCAGAGGGAGCCCCACCTCCAGCGCACGGGCAGCCGGCCCCCAAGGTAAACTGCAGGTCACCCCACGCAGGGCCGCAAGCCTGTGCCGCAGCGTCCATGGGTCCGCTGGGCAGTGCGGGGCACGGAGGCCACCCCTGGAGGCCACTAGCTCCGCACTCAGGGAGCTGCCCCGAGACTGTCCTGAGCCCGGCCCCCTTTCTGCCCTGCAGCCGCGGAGCTCCCAAGCCCCACTGGGCCCCGGGGGGTGCTCCCATTAGACACTGCCTGTGGATGCCGCCAACGTGCTGCTGCGGGCTCCCCACTGATCCAAACAGGACCAGGCAGGGCTCCCAGCGCCCATGTCAGGTCCGGGGGCCAGGCCTGCTGGCAGGTCTTTTTGACGGAACTTTCCTTTTCTCCAGGTCTTGCCGGATTTCCTGGGGGAAAGCACCGATGTTCTCCCGCACACAGGGGAGGCAGAATCTCTTGGAGTAGAACAAGCTGCATTCCTGAGGGGAAGGAGAGAGGGAGTGAGGACCAGGGACCCCACGCTGGGCAGCGGCTTCGGCAGAGGCCCCTGGGGACATGGGCAGCGGGGAAGGTTCGGTGCCTGCTCTGAACTGCACACAAGTGGGTGGACACTTCCCAATCGGGCCACTGTACCGGGCCTTTGCCCTGGTAGCCAGCAGCGTCTCCTGAGACCTGCAGCCTCCCCCCTCCCCCCCCGCCCCCGGGAGACCTGTCCTGTGGCTGCCAAACCACCTGCCGCTCCTCGAAGCTGGGATTCCAGCACCGCTGAGCTGCCCCTCTGCCCGGCCAGGGCAGCCAGACTCTGGGGCACAGCCAAGCCCATCTCCACCGGTCTCAGCTGCCCAGCTGGGGGCGCCTCACCCGCCACCGTGTCCTCAGACACTCCCTAGGTAGTCTGGGCGCCCCCCATGGGCTGCGAGGACCACCCACAACACGTGCCCCCCAAGGCCTGGCCTCACCCAGGGGCAGCTCCTGGGGCCACGTGACCCCCCTGCTCACACGGGGGATGGGGGGCTGGGGGGCCCGCGCAGCGGCTACCCACCGGGCCCACGCACACCAGCCGGCCGCACACGCTGCACCTGGAGCCGAGCACCAGGAACCTGTCCTTGTCGGCGGTGAAGGGGTCCTTCGTGACGTAGCTCTCCTCCAGGAGGCTGGGCAGGGAGAGGCCCCGGGTCAGCGCGGCCCAGACCTCGCGGGGGACGCCGGGCAGCAGCATGGGCCTCACCCCTGCGCTCTGGGGGCGGCCCGGGCCCCCCGGCAGGGACAGAAGTGCCCAGAGGCAGAGGCCGCTGGCACTGAGGTCGGGCCTGCTCTCAGCTCAGTGAGGTGCAGTGGGGGGCTCCCTCCTTGGCTGCTGCGCCACCCCCAGCCCCCTCCCAGCCCCCCTGACACCCCCGGCAAGGCACCGTCCACTCCCAAGCACTGCGTCCCCCTGGGATGAGCAGGCACTGACACCTCCTGCAGGTGCCAGCCTCGTGTGAGACAGGACAGCGGGGGGCACCTCGGGCTCCCGGTCAGCAGAGGAACCAGCCAGGAGGCGGAGGCGGAGGCCCTGTCACCGGCCCCGTGTGTGTAGGGAAGGCCAGCGCCCCACGTGGGCGCCCCGAAGGACAAGGTGAAGGAGCCCTACTCGGGCCTGCTGAGGAGATTCACGGCAGCTGGTCCTGGGGCGTGCCCCCGGTGCCGGAGCTGCTGGGGCAGGGCTTCAGGCCAAGGGCCTCCGAGGAGCAGCAGGAACAGGGGAGGCGCGGCCCCGAGAAGCCGCAGAGCCTCGCGCCACGGCCAGGAGGAAAGGGCTTGGTTCCGAAGAGCCGATGGCCCGGCCGTGAGGTAAAGCATCCCGAGCCTGGGCGAGACGGGTCTGGGGCACAACACCCAGGCAGGCCCATGTCGAACCCTGGCACCTGAGGGGGTGCCAGGCACAGCACATACTCACAGCACAGACTGGGTGTTGGGGGGCTTCTGCCCCACGTAGCTGTAGGGAGCTGTCAGGGCACAGAGCTGGCACTCAAACACTCCCAGGGGCCGGCACTCTGCATCCCACGCCATCTGTGAGGTCCAGAAGAGGCCGCGTCACCTTCAGCACCGGCAACTGGCCCCTCCACAGCTTCCCACCCACACGCAAGGGGCCCCACAGAGAAGTCACAGCGAGCGCCCGGCCTGCCCACATCACGCGCTGCTTGTCGCGGACGTGACACCGCACGGAGACCGCAGGGCTGCCATGGACACAGCCTGGGCCCTCCCCGCCTCCACCGCGGGAAGTGCAGACCTCACACCCTTCTGGTGACCGCACGCCCTTCTGGCAGGCTGGAGGCACTCTGCGACGCAGTGTGGGTGATCGCCACTGACCTACCGTCGCATTAGCTGGCCGCCCCCTTGCAGCACGTCAGCCCCCGCCCTGTGACGGCGTCCATCCCGCTGCAGCTCTTTTATTCCCACCATTTCCACCTGGCCCTTCACAGGTTCCCGAAGCTTCCCTTGTCGGAGCTGGGGTATTCAGCGTATTGCTTATGTAAACTCTAGACTCCCCTGGGATACTCTAATCTCCAGCACGGCCCATTCTGGCTCTGTCCACTATCTGGACCCTGAGTAGCGGGGTTCCTTCTTTTTCTTTGCTTTTCCTACATCGGCTGAAAGCGGTCCCATTTGCCAGCGTAGAAGAAAGTGGCTCCTGTGTCTGAGGCAGCACAGCAAGCCCCCCAGCTAGGGCGGGTCTGGGTTTGTCACTGCGGTATTGTCTGGACAGCCCGCTGGCTTCAGAGGCCTGTGAGGAAGCTTCTTCCCACCTCACACATGGGAGGCTGCTGCTGGCGCCTCCTGGCCGGTGGCAGAGGGTCCGGTCCCGACCCAGCCACAGGCTCACACAGGCCGGTGCCCTCTCAGGAACCCTTCCCCTTCCCCAAGAACAAAAGGCTGCTGCCTGCGCTCCTCCAGGAGGGGATTCTCTCATCTCCATCCCCAGCTGCGGTGGGTTTTCGACGATGTCCAGGAGATGACCGGATTTGTGGCCCATTCTCCGGTGCCCAAAACAGACTCAGGCAGGATCCAGCACAAGCAGGAACCACCCTCTCCTCCAGCGACCAGGAAGACCCCCCAAGCTCCCGCTGTGCCCGTCCGCAGCACCCACTGGACTGGGAAGAGCCCTCTCTATGCCCTTGCCGGCTCCCCACTGCTGCACTGCACTAAGTTTCAGCTGAATTCTGTCTGCTCCTACCGCCCGCTACCCACATGAGCCGTATCGGGGGCGCCTGTCCTTCCTTGGACTTCTAGCTCAGCGGCAGACCCAGAACCTCAGCTCAAGAGCGATGATTCCGCAGTCACGTGCCTTTCTCTTTACCTATCAAATGTGCGGTCACCTTTTAAAGACCTCCCATGCGTCCGAAGTGCTGGGCTCGGCTGCAGCGCCCTCTGCCCTCTCCCGAGGCCGGGCCAGCGCTGCCTGCTGGGCAGCCTAAGT
This sequence comes from Scalopus aquaticus, assembly GCA_004024925.1. Lineage (NCBI taxonomy): Eukaryota > Metazoa > Chordata > Mammalia > Eulipotyphla > Talpidae > Scalopus > Scalopus aquaticus. Next base: position 62,970 of record PVIJ01004045.1, on the reverse strand, counting down.
CTGGGCGTGTGCGACCGTGGACGCGCGGCTACAAGCGCCCACCCGCCGACAAAGCCCTACTTTGGGTGTGCTCACACCTGCTCAAGAGGCTCATGCGAGCTGCCTGCAGGTGCCTGCAGGTGAGCAGGTGCGCGCACAGCGGCCTCGCAGCCCACATGGCGCCCTCCGGCCAGGTCCGGCCGCGGTCCAGCCCGACCCGGGGCTCAGAGCCCAGGCGCGGACGCCACAGCCCGCCATGTGCCGGGCAGCGGTTCAGACCGGGGACACGAGGATCCCAGCCGGCCTCTGCGCGGGGCACCGGCCGGGGAGCGTTTGGCGCGCGCAGGAACCGGGCAGCGAGCGCCACTCACCTCCGCCCACGGGCTCCGCGAGCTGCGGCGCATGCGCGGCCCCGCCCCGGCGTGCCGGCCCCGCCCCCGGTATGCGCGCGACCCCGCCCCAGACGGCCGGCGGATGCCCGCCCCCTGGCACTTGCGCGGCCCCGCCCACGACGGCTCCGGCCTGGCGCGTGCGCAGTACGGGTGGGACGTGGCTTCGCGGTAGACTTCCGCCTCCGTTGGGTCCTCCCCATCCCGCGGGCGCTGAGTGCGCGCGTCCCGCAAGACCTGGGCCGCGCTGGAGCGGGCCGGGAGCGGTTCTGGAGCGGGCCGGACTGGCCCCGGCGCCATACGGCCTTTGCCTCCCTACCGCGCCGAGGGGGCCGCCGGTCCGGCGTGCCCTGGCCCGGGCTAGAGCGCAGGCTGCCTGTTCCCGCTGAAACGGGACCCCGGGCGGGGCCGCCGCGGGGCCCTCAGGCAGACGACGCGGGCCCCGACGGCGCTGCCTCCTCGGCGGCTGCCCTCGCGCCCATCCTCCCGGCCGCGCCCGCGGGCTCAGGACCCCCGACTGCAGCCACCCCACGGGGTGTGGGCGCTTTTCTTTGCGGAGCTGAGACGTGAGGATTATCCCAGCGTTTCCCTGACGCTCTTGCACCTGCACCCCAGGAAGCAGCGAGCCCCGATTTTGTCACTAGCACACGTGACCTCAGGGTTAGTGCAAAAGTAACATGCTGTTGGTCTTCACCGGGAGCGCTTCCCACTTCACCGTCGCCTCCTGCAGGCCCCGGAGGCAGGAGAGGGACTGTCCGGGCCAGTCCTGGAAGCATTAGGAACGCTACGGCAAATAACACGCAAAGGACAGCCGTGGACTGAGGCAGGAAATAGCCAACTTTGAGTTTGAATGGCCCACATGTATGACTTTAGGAAAAAGCTTACCAAAAATTTTTAAAAGATGGTTGTCCTAAAGAAATTCAAAAGTTGGTTTCCCAGAAGAAACGGCATGTAAAATGACACGAAAAAATGAAAAAAGAAGCCAGGGAATAGAAAATATTTGCAGAAGGTACAAGTGACAAACGACTCGTCCAAAATACACAACCCTCGATGCCCTCAACAATGTGATCACAAAACGGGCCAAGGACAGGCGCAGGCTGGCCAGACAGGCCCGCCTTTGGCAGGACAGCGGAGTCAGCAGCCTCCGTGTGCCCATGGGCTGGAGGAGGCGTGTTGGACCAAATAGAGTTTTCGAGTAGCTGCAGTCAGTGAAAGGACACCCAAGCTGCAGGCTGTCGGCTGCCAAGCCTCCCTGAGGAGCAGAGGCTCGAGGGCCGGGGTGCCGGCTCCCCGCCTGTAGCCACAGTCCACAGGGCTGCCGGGCTGAGACCGAGCCTTGGGGCGCTTGTCTCGCCTCCTGTGTGGCATGGACCTGGAGGGCGCTGGTCACCATGGCCATCGTCTGGTGTACACCTACCCTGTTCCGGGGAAGATGAGCCCAAAGGAGTTCATGTTCCTTCCTTCCAGAGAAACCCAAGTTTCTCACGATTCTGTTCCCCGAGGATGTCACGGCACGTGTGTTTCTAAACACTCGTGGCTGCTTGGTAGCAGCCAGGCCTGCCCTCCCAGCACGAGGCGGCAGCCCTACTCTGAGGCCGTGCCAGGACCAGCGGTGCATCCGGCCTCCACCAGATGGCCGCCCTGTCCGTGCCCAGACCCCCTCCTTGTTCCTGGCACCCAGACCTTTCTGTCTGGCCTGCCCCCCATTCTCCCCTGCACACCCTGAGTCATGAGGAGCTCTGTGGCTGCAGGCGGGGGGGCTGCCCACCCAATGATCTCGCCTCGAAGGGAGCCCACATGGGTAGCCCTGAGCCTCCGTGGCACAGTGGAGACCTCGGGTTGGTCAGCCCCAGGGAGGATGTCCAGGCCCACCCCTCCTCCTGGCCCCTGTACGGAGTCTGCCTGGCGCCAGGTGCCCTGCTCCTGCAGTCAGACAGGCAGGGGCCTCATCAGGAGATGGGTCACTCGATGCCCACGTGGACTTTCCCGACTCACCCAGAGCCAGAGCCAGGTGGTGCTGTGAGCGCCCACGGGGAGCTGGGACGACCAGCCCTGACCTCGCCTACCGCGTGGGCACCCCTGTGACGGCAGGGTCCCCACGGAAAGGGGGGCCCGATTCCCTGCCCACTGGGAGGGGAAGCCGCAGAGGACTGGGACACCAGACTGGGGACATGCCGGCTTCTTAGCCTGGGACTTGCTCCAGGGACTTGGGGACACAGAGGGACACTTGGAAGAGACAGACCCCGGGGGGAGGTGGCAGAGATGGCCTTCACCCTGACGTGTGCTCTGCTTTTGCGCCTTCCCCCCGACTGCCTGGCCCCTCTGCCCCGTCCTGGGGTCCCGCAGGAGGGGCTCAGGCTGGGGCGGCTCTCGGGGCTCGGGCCTGCTTGGGCTGACCCTGCTGCGCTGGGCAAGTTAGCCACAAGGGGGTGGGTGACTCTGGGTGTTTCGTTGAGAAACTGTTTTAGCTGTTTCTTCTGTGGCACACTAATTCTGCTAAAGCTGTTTTGATTGCAGGTCTTCCGCACTCGTTCGTCTTGATGCAGGAGATGGCAGAACCCACTGGGAGTGGGCAAGTTTGGGAGTCCCGGGCACTCCTCAGTCTGCCTGCTGCCGCCCTGGGTGAGTCACTAAACCGCTTCATTGTCTCACCCTCTCCCCCACCGCTTCTCAGACCCCCCCCCGGGAGGCAGCAGCAGACACGCAGGTGAGCCCTCCGCAGGGGTACAGGGTGCCAGGCGCCCCTGCGGAACCCAGTGTCCCTTGCCTCACTGTCCGCTCTCTGGCCCTTGACACTGAGGGCAGGAGCCGCCGTGTCGGTATCCCTCACGCAGAACCACGGCGAACCTCACAGAAAACTCGTTTAATTCAGATAAAACTTGCAGTGGCACCTCTCTAAGTGAACACGCTTCCGGGAGAAACCGCGACAGCTGCCAGCCCCTCTGTCTGTAACAACCTAACACATTTGCTTTATTAAACGACCTGCCATGCCACGCTCAGCCCGCAGTCCAAGCCCCGGCTGGGCAGACAGCTGTATTGGGGAGACCCCACGCGCTCACCCGTTCTGGTTGTGCAGCAGAAGTCACGCATCGCGGCCAGAGCGCAGACTTTTCACCTCATTTGCAGCAGCAGCAGCCTCCGGGAACAGGTGGGGAGCTTTGGATGTCGGCCCCTCCCTGGATTCCCAGCACAAGGGCAGATTCTGGGACTCCCCTCAAGGCCCCCCCAGTCCTGGCCCGGCTAGAATGTGGGGGGGGTGAGTCGAGGGGGGTGTGGGAGGTGCCAGCACTGGGCCGCCAGGGGGCCCCAGACTGCGCTGGAAGGCACTGCCAGCCCTGGGAAGGAGTGGGAGGGTGAGCAAGAGGACACGCGGTCCTGGTCGGGTGGGGGTGGGGGCCCCCAAACCTGCGTCTCCAACCCTCCAAATTGCTGCTGGCTCCGAAGACACGCGATTCCCCTCCCAGGGGCCGGCCCAGGACTCCCTGGGCACGGGGCTGCGGCCGGACGGGGCGGCATGTGTGGGGAGACTTCCAAACGGAGAGGCTGTGCGTGGCGAGGGGTCGGGTCGGGTCGAGGCAGCCCCGGACGACGAGCGGGCCGCTGTCACACAGGTGGGCCCTGGGGCCCGCCTGCCGCTCGGCCGCAGGCGGCTCACACGACCAGGTAGACCATCTTCTTGCCGTTGATGTTGCGGGTCTTCAGCCCCAGGTAGCGGCGGCTGGTCTTCTTGGGCTGCCCGTACAGCATGTCCACGACGAACTCCGACTCGCCCTGGGGCCGGGGGCCGGAGGACAGGAAGCCGAAGGCCGACCGCAGCCGGCGGCACAGGTAGGTCATGGCCTCCGCCTCGTCGGACGGCTCCTCGTACACGGGCTGCTTCATCTCCTCGTAGGCGGACAGGATGACGGCCTGGAACAGGTTGATGAGGATACAGATCATCACCAGCATGAAGGAGGAGAGGAACAGGACGCCGAGGACCCTGCTGTCGGAGAACGCGGTGTCCTGGAAGGCCGAGACGCAGTAGGAGAAGATGGTCTGCATGGCGTGGACCAGGTTGCAGTAGTTCCACTCGTGCTGCCCGAACACCAGGTAGCCAAAGGCCATGTAGACGAAGAAGTAGACGGACACCACGAGCGCCATGTGGCAGATGCAGGGCAGCGCGGTCTGGATGGCCCTCTGGGCCAGGCGCACATCGTAGAAGAACCGGGAGTACCTGAGCGTCTTCAGCGTGGTCAGAAAGAGCAGGAAGCCCAGGGTTACCCTCAGGAGGCCGTCCACGCGGGCCACGGCGTGGAAGGGGACGAACTGGGCGGGGGTGTCCACGTAGGCCCGCACCACGCCCGAGGCCAGGATGTGCTTCCGGAGGAAAAGCACAAGCAGCACCGCGAAGATGCACTTGAGGGCGAAGTTGAGCAGGTTGTACACGCTTCGCGGGTAGGCGGCCCCCTCCTGCGTGATGACGTAGCCCTCATCCACGGTGTAGGCCACGAAGAAGATGAGGATGGCCACGTACAAGTAGATCTCAGCCGAGGTCTTCCGGTTGAAGTCGGCCAGTGGGAAGGCATGCACGGAAACGCTGCTGTTGACCACGCCCAGCTCGGAGACCTCGAAGACGACCGAGACGGTGCCGAACAGGCTGACGTCCGCGTTGAATGTGGTCAGGTCCACGATCACCGCCCACGTCTTGTCATCGAGCCAGCTGTTCTTCCGCAGCTCCCGGAGCCGCAGCGTGGAGTTGAACTGCTGCAGCTCCGGGAAGAAGAGGAAGGCGTACCCGCCCGACCTGTAGGTGTGCAGGACGCCGGGGGAGTGGTACGGCCATCTCTTCTCCGGAGGCTTGTAGGTGAAGCCGTCGAAGACGCCTGCCGCACCCCCGCCGGCCGCCGCCTTCCAGGAGCCCGCGTAGTTCTGGGTGTCTTCCGGGTCGGCGCCATATTTCGAGTGACAGTGGATCTCGCTTTCGATTCTGTTCTGCACGAAGGTTTTGGAAGGCGGGCACACCTTGTCCCCCGGCTTGCCCCTCAGCTGCCTCATCAGCGGCAGGCCCAGGATTTTCGAGGCGGTGTCGGGGAGGAAGGTGGGGTTCAGGTCGTTGTGGAACAGGGGCAGCGCCACGCGGGTCAGCCAGCCGTAGACGTCGGGCAGCCGGCTCACCCCGCCCAGGTCGGCGGCGAAGTGCTCGCGGAGTAGCTGGTTGTAGTAGAAGCTGTCAGCGTGCCGCAGGACGGGGAGCAGCCCCAGCAGCAGTGCCAGGAAGACGAAGTGGGTGACGATGTAGCTGAGGAACAGGAAGGCCCTCCGCTTGACCCGCGCCTTGCGCCGGAAGATCCGGATCTCGTCCTCGGTCAGGGGCTGGTACATGCGGGTGGCCCGGATCCAGAGGACCCGCCGGTGGAGCCGCTCCATCTCCGAGGGGCTCAGCGCCTTGCCCTCCAGCTTGATCTCACTGTAGCGGTGGCTGCCGACCCACGAGAGGTTCTTGCTGTACTTGGGCTGGTTCGTGCGGAAGGCCGTGACGAGGATGACCTTGAGGACCTGGATGATGAGGACCGACTGGCAGAAGGAGCAGAAGGACGCGAAGAGCCAGTCCACCGACTTCTCGTAGCCGTAGGTCAGCCCGTAGAACACAATGAAGAAGGCGGAGATGCTGGAGGTGGCGAAGACCAGGAACCAGGCCACGTAGACCCAGCAGCGGGGCAGCACCACCCGGGGCTTCTTCTGGAGGGCCTTGGTGACCTCCGGCGGGGCCGGCGGCGGCTGGGGGGCGTCGGGGGGAGCCGTGGGAGGGGCCTCCTGGTTGTTGTTGAGGTTCCTGTTGCTGGCGTTGGTGTTCACGCTCGGCGCCGGCGGGACCTGGGCTCTGCTCTTCCTGCGCTTGGGCCTCGCGTCGGCCGCCCCCTTGACAGAAGCCTCTTTTGATGGGGGCTTCCCCTTCTTCTGCACAGCCTTCTTGGGCTTCCTGGGCTCCTTGGGGTCCTTGGGGTCCTTGGGCTCCTTGTCCTCCCTGGTCTCCTTGGCCTCTTTGTCTTTCTTGGCCTCCGTGGCCTGCTTGGGGCGGTCCTCGGTCGCCTGCTTGCTGTGCCACTTTTCCAGGTGGTCCTCCCAGTACCCGCTGTCCTCCAGCAGCCAGGGGTACGGCTGGGGGGTCACCGCCTCCAGGGTCACCTGCGGCCGCCTCTGCGAGTAGGTGAACAGGAAGGTGATGGCCAGCTGCACGGGCAGCGTGATGATGGCGCTCTCCAGCCCGATGACCATGGCGCGGACGTACTGCCCGCCCTCGTACTCTTGCTCCTCCTCGCTGCTGAGGTTGAAGAACATGATGTTGCAGAGCAGCGAGGCCATGAGCACAGCCAGGCAGCAGGACAGCCGCTGCAGCCGGTTGAAGGGCTTGGAGATGACGCCGAGGAAGACGGAGAACCACAGGTGGTTCTTGGCCAGGTTGTAGGACGCGTCGATCAGGAAGTAGTCCTTCTTCCGCAGCGGCTGGTCCGGGGGGATGGCGTGGAAGGTCCTGTCCAGCTCGTCGTCCACCGACAGCCACTCCCGGCACATGAACAGCCAGATCTGCCGGCTGAACAGGTTCTCCACCTTTATCCTGCTCAGGTACCAGCTGGGCGCCTCGCCCTCGTTGTTGTGCCACACGCGGACCGAGCGCACGTCCCCCAGGTCGCTCTTGGTGGCGAGGAGGAAGCTGTTGATGCTGCCGCGGTAGAGCGTGGTGAAGTGTGGGTGCGTCAGGCAGTGCACGCTGCTGTCGCTCTGCGTCCCCAGCAGCTGGATGAACACGTTGGCCCTGGTCCCCGCCCCGCAGCGGCTGCCCGTGAAGATCGTGACCAGGTAACACACGTGGTCGTAGGGGTCGTTGTCGGGCAGGACAATCACGTACTCCCGCAGAAACTGGTCCGTCTCGTCTCTGTGCAGGGCCCAGAAGGCGAGGACGATGTACATTACCAGCAGGGAGAGGACGGTGAACAGGGTCACGGGGTTCTGGGTGATCTTCCTGACGGCCACGAGCCGCAGGTCCACGGGGTTGGGGGCCACGATCATCTTGGCCGTCAGGTAGCGGGTGTGCAGGATGAGCTGGCCCAGGGCGCGCCGCCGCCGGCTCGGGCCCCCGGCGCTGCAGACGCAGTGCACCCGCTCCAGGGTGGTCTTCTCGCCGAGGGTGCAGGCATGGTCTCGCCACTCGCTCTGGAGGCCCACCATGTCCACGCAGTAGACCCTGAAGACGGAGACCTGCACCAGCTTGTCGCTGGGGTTCAGGATGAAGCGCGGGGCCTGCAGGACCAGCACCATCACGCACTTGGCCGCGAGGCTCCTGCGCGCGATCACGTCCAGCAGCGAGGGCGGGAGGCACAGCACGCGCGCCCGCTTCACCACGCAGCTCGGGTCGAACAGGTCGCTGTGGTTGGCCACCGGGGGGAGGTCGTGCGGCACCAGGAAGGTGGCCACCAGCGCGTCGGGGTCCGCCTCCTGGCCGGCGAACACCGACACCGTGAAGAGCAGCGTGACCCGCGTCACGATCTGGACCAGCAGCTCCTCGGGCGTCCTGCAGTCCACCTCGACCCTGAAGCCGCCCGTCGTCTTCCCTGGGGACTTGTCGGCCAGCTTGGTCTTGTTGTCGGGGCTCATGGTGACGTTGAACATGGTCCCGTTGAGGTTCTTCAGGGCCAGGAACACCTCGGTGACGTTGGGCGTGACCTCGACCACCCCACCCCTGGCGTCCAGGCCGGTCACCCGCATCCCCACCACCTGCGCCGAGCCGTTCTGCCGGAAGCTCAGCCACGGGAACGGGTCCCTCGTGAACTCGAAGAAGGTGGTGGAAATCGGGGAGCTGGCCGCCAGGAGGGGGATGGCGCTCACGTTGATGGTGGGGCTGAAGCAGCTGCCTAGGCCCTCCCCGAGGGTGCAGAGCTCGCTCACCTGCCACGTGTCCATCTTTTTGACGTACATCTTGAGGCTGGCGCTGCTCAAGACGGTGGTCTCGTTTCCCGGCACCTTGCCGGCCAGGACGGTCTCCGCGAGAGACTGGATCAGGTGCAGCGGCTGCAGGATGAGCTCCCGCCTGGGCTTCAGCTGCAGGATGTTGGACAGGCCCGTCAGCACGCCGGTGCACACGGTCTCCACCTGCTCTGAGTGTATGTCGGTGCTGTTCTGCTGGTAGCGCTGCAGCGCCTCGTTGGTCTGCCAGATGCGCTGCGTGACGAGCTTCCGAGCCAGGGTGCTGAACTCGGCGCCCTTCTGGGTCAGCTTCGCGAGGACCATGACGACCTGGCTGATCTCCACCAGGTTGCTCATGGGCAGGAGGAACGTCTGGTTGACCAGGTGCTCCCGCAGCTGCACCCTGCCGGCCTGCAGGGCGGGCTCGTCCTTCATGCTGTTCAGGACCGAGGCGACGACGTAGGCGAAGTAGCCCGCGCGCAGGAACTCTTTCTGCTGCAGGTGCACGGACAGAGTGGACGCCTGCCCGCTGGTGAGGCTGAACAGCTGCCGCAGCAGGGCCTCCGAGGAAGTGCTCTCGGTGGGGGGCTGCACCACGGAGGCGAACGTCACCCGAGAAAAGGCCCCCAGCACGTCGAAGACCTGCGCGTACAGCTTCATGGCGAACTGGTTTTCCTTCGGGCCCACGGGGAAGTAGGAGGGGGGCGATGAGGACTTGGTCCCCAAGTGCAAGAGGATCCCCAAGTTGTTCTCCCTCAACGAACTGATCTCGGCGAAGCCGTACAGATCGGCGATGACGATCTTGTAGGTGAGCGGGGTGTTGTAGTCCATGAAGTTGTCGCACCGGACCACGAACATGGTCGCGAGGGACACTCCCTTGGGCGGCTTCACGTTGCACTCGCCGACGCGGGGGATGTGGTTGACGATGAAGGAGTGTCTGAAGACCAGGTCCCAGCCGCTCCACGCCGTGACGTGGACGGAGATCCAGAAGGTGGCCTCCGTGAAGTCCTTGAAGGCCAGGGCCTTGAAGTACAGGTACTCGGAGTCCCGGCCGGTGGTGGTCTGCATCCCCCAGTCGAACTTCACCTCCTGGCCCGTCTGCGTCCTGATGGACCAGCGGTAGACGTCGGACGTGGTGCAGCCCGTGCAGTTGACGAACAGCGAGAACCTCTCGGACGTGACCAGCACCGTGTCGCAGTTCTCGATGCAGGCGATGCAGGCCTTGGGCGCCGCCCCGCGCAGCACGTTCACCCGCTTGTCCGCGAACGCCGTGCGGTCCCCCTTCTCGATCATCATCCTGAAGAAGTACACCAGGTTCCCCTTGAGCGTCTGGGGCTGCAGCGTCAGCACCGAGGTGGGGGGTGTCCTCCACTGCAGGGAGTCGGCCTGCGAGGCCAGGCAGACGTCCTTGCTCTTCACCGTGATCTTGTCCCTATCGAAGTTTAAGTGGTTCACGGTGCAGTACCAGAAAAAGTGGAGGCCCTTCAAGGGGTCGTCCGCGTCCGGGTCGGAAGACGTGGAGCCGTCCAGGACCAGCCTTTCCACGAAGTTGATGGTGGTGTTGGCGTCCCCGAGGAGAACGGCCTTGAGCAGGCTCTTGCCCACGACGACGTAGATGGCGTCGGACTTGTGCTGCGGGACCGGGGCGCCCGGCGGCTCCTCAATGCTGAGGGAGAAGTTGAACAGGTACACCCCCCAGTCCAGGGTATTGCTGGGGATGCGTATGGCCATGGTATTCTGGTTGACGTCGAAGGACATGGGTAGGGGCTTCTTCCAGTCGGGCACGGCCCCCACGGCTGGCACGGAGTAGACGCGCCAGAGCTTCCGGGCAGTGTGCGGCTTCGCACACTGGAAGTTGGCGGTCACCCCGAAGGACTCTTCCATCTTCTTGGTCATCTGCACCGGGGAGGCCCTTTGGCCGGTGTCGATCTTCACCTCCTTGATCACACAGGCATCCTGACAAGCCACGGGGTGCGCCCCAGCCCGGCCGCCGGCTGAGCCTCCAGCATCGAAGACTATGGGCAAGGACCCGTCCTGTGGGCACCCGGTTTGGCCCGCGGCGCCCGGGGCGGGTTGCGGGCCGGGTAGCTCCACCAAGCCTGGCCACACGCGAGTGGCGCTGTTGCGGGTCCGCAGCGGCTGCAGGTGAAAGATCCATCGCGGGCGCCTGAGCAGGCGGCGGGCCCGCGGGGGCGGGAGGAGGGGCCCGGGTGCAGGGGCGAGGTGGGCCTGGCGGTGGGCGCAGAGCAGCAAGTGCGCGCAGAGGCTGGGGAGCGGGGGGACCCCTCCCGAGGCCCCTCTGAGGCGGCGCGGCGCTGCCTCCTCGTCAGCCGCCGGAACGCGGACCTCGGGCCGGGGTCGGCGGGTGGGGGCAGGCGACCTGGAGAGGGCGGCCTGGGCCCCTGGAAAAGCCTCCGGCCCAGGGAGGCCGCCGAGGACCGCGCCCAAGAGGAGGAGGACGAGGCGGAGCTTGGACCCTCCCGGCCACATGGCGCTGAGCGCCTCTGAAGCTGGGCGGAGGCGAGGGCGTGTCCAACCGCCGCGGGGGGCGCGGGCGCGGGCACGAGAGCCGGAGGTTGGGGGGCGCGCGGGCATCTGGCTCTGGCGTCAGCCAGATGGCTGGGGTGGGGGGGGCTGCGGGGCGGGGCCTGGAGAGCTCACAGGCAGCCACTGTAAGAGGGGGCACTGCTGGGATTATGGGCCAGGGTTCAAGAGGGCTACCGAGTTCCCAGGGCAGGGCTGTGGGGGCCTGCGGGGTCCCTGCTATAGCAGGGGTGGCTGGGCTGCAGGCCCCCACCCCCCCAGGTCCGTGTAGGCCGCGCCTCAGGAGTGATCTGGGACGCCCTTTCCATGCCCACTGGGGAGGGCCCCCAGCCAGCATCCAACTCCTTGGGAAACTACTTGTGCCTGTCGGGGGGACGCAGAGCCTCTGGGCACCTGGCGTGCTCTGTCTAGGGGCTGCTCACGGAACTTTTCCTGCTTGCTTGCTTGCTTTTTTTCCCCAAAGATTGATTTATTTATGCATACAAGCTGGGGTGTAGACCAGAGGTGTGGGGTGGTGAGAGGATTCACCAGAGACAGAGTAGGGAGCAGAACAGGCAGATCTACTGAAGTGTACTGCTGAGGGGAGCAGCGGGGAGACAGGAGAGGTCTGCTGCGCCCTGTGGGAAGCTCCCTGGCCGGGGATCGAACTCGCGCTGCATAGGCTGCAGACAGCTTCATAGTGCTGAGACTCAACCCCTGCACCACCAGGGAGGCCCTTTTTCCTGCTTTCTTAAGGTGAAACTCCTTGTCATTGATTTTCTTTTCCTTTTTTAATGTTCAGCAGCTTATCTTTAATTCAGACACCCGCACCTCCCACCCCGCCCCAGTGCGCCCGCAGACACGCGTCTGGGTGGGGTTTTTCTTTTTCTCCTGCTTTTCTCATTTTTCGTGGGAACAGCCCCTCAACCACCATCGGCTGGGCAGGCCACTGACCCCTCCCCCATCTCCTCTGCAGGGCCCTCCTGACCAGACTGGTGGCCCACCTCCTTCTCCCGACTGATAATCTGCTGGACAGGGAGACCTACTTCTAGGCCCTGAGGCGGCTCAGGCTTCCTCTCACAGTAAGCTGCTGCGCCCTTGCTGGGCTCCAGTGGGTGGGCTCCGCCAAGTAAGCGGACCTCAAATTTTAAGAGACCAGGGGACTCCCCGGTGGTGCAACAAGTTGAGTCTCGGCCTCTGAAGCTGTCCGCAGCCGAGGCAGTGCGAGTTCGATCCCCAGCCAGGGAGATTCCCACAGGACGCAGCTGACCTCTCCTGTCTCCACGCCGCTCCTCTCAGCAGTGTGTTTCAGTAGATCCACCTGTTCTGCTCCCCACTCTGTCTCTGGTGAATCCTCTCACCACCCCACATCTCTGGCCTGCACCCCAGTTCTTGAGTGCATAAATAAATAAATCTTCAAAAAAAAAATTTAAGAGACCAAATTTACGGCTCCCCTCCCTCCCACGTGCAACTTCAGACTCACCCCCCAGGCTGGTTATTTCCCAACCCTTGGATAAGAGGTTCTCCATTTACCTTTTGTTTAAAAAATAAAGGTTTTTTTTGTTGTGGGGGATTAAATTGTTCGGGTTCACCTAAGTGTCAGCGCTCTCCAACCTCGCTGTTCCTTGCATCCCCGCCCCCTTCTCCCAGCCCCTCTGACCCTCACCAGGTGCAGGGCCCGGGGAAGGCACCTAGTGCATGGTCAGCGGCTGGCAGGCTGTGAGCAGGCGCCCTTCCCTGGCGGTGCTGTCTCCAGATCCCCGCCGCTCCTCCCTCACGAAGGAGGATCCCCCTTAACACCCTTCAGCCCCGGGTTTGTGGATTTTTGGCCCACCCCAGTATCCCTGACCCCACTCTTCCAGGCAGCCCCTTGGTTCAAGACCTGCTCCCAGCCGCTCTTCCCAGGCAAGGACACCCCTGGGCTGGGGCTCACCCCTCTGCGCTGAGCGTCAGGGGGCATGGCCTTCCTTGCTGCAGCCCCCATGCCCTCCAGGGCTCAGCCACTGCCACCAGCCCGCCACCCCGGCCGCCAGGGACAGACCAAGAGGCTCCGGGGGAGGGTGCAGGGCAAGGTCCCCCACCCCAGCGGAGACCCACCCAGCCCTTCCCTGCCACCCTCGCTGTTGTTCTTGGCCTTTGGGGCCTCTTGGTCCTGCAAGGGGTGCAGTGTCTGAGCCTCTTCTCTTGAAGGCTTTCCTCCACAGCGGTGGCGCCAGTTTGCACTGAACCGGGGGACAAGCAGGCACTACCTTCTCGTGAGCTTAACTTCTTTGTGTCACATCGAAGGGTGGGCACCAAAAGCCCAGAATCAGGCAAGCAGTGTCTTCCCACTGAGGCCAGGGTCACATACAACGCACAATTTGGGGGCATTTGTACATTCACAGCGTTGTACAAGCACCATCTCTACCCAGAACATCCGCACCGCTTCGAAAGGAAACCAGTCCCCTTAGCAGTCACCCCCAGCTCTTGGCCTCCATCTCCTGGTGCCCTCATCTTGCCATTTCCACAGACCTGCCTGGCCAGGACCCTGACGCAGATGGAACCCTGCAGCTTGTGCCCGCCAGCCTGGCGTCTTCCACTCCGTCTCCCTGTGGTCTGTATCAGGGTGTTGTCCCTTTTGGTGGCTGAGTAATATTCCACTCTGTGCTCAGAACACATTACATCTATCTGTTCCTCTGTGGGTAGACATCGGGTTTCCACCTTGTGGGAACTGTGAGGGGTGTGGCTGTGAACATTGCGGTTCAAGGTTTTGTTGGAATCCCCGGGTTCACATCTTGGGGTGTGCATTGCGGGGTGGTTCTGTTTCACTCTGAGGGATTCCCTAGCTCTTCCACAGAAGCAGTACCACCTGACGTTCCCAGCGGCCCTGCAGGAAGTTTGGGGCTTGTCCACATGCTTGGCAGCTCCCCCTTTTTTGTAAGTTCTAGCCACTCAACTAGGGGTGAAGTTGCACCTCGTGGGGATTTGGGTTCGCCTTTCCCTAGCGGGCAATGCTCAGCGCCTGTCCATGTTCTTCTGGCCCTTTGCATACTTGGAGGCACCTGCCCTCATTGCTTGGGCTTCCGGTTGCTGGCTGCTGCGTTGTAAGAGTTCGTGGGCTTCAGGCACGGCCCCGCTGCCAGCGTGATGTGTGGTGTTCTCTGTGGGTGTCCTCACTGTTGTCATATTACCCCTTGAGGTAGAAAAGCTTCTAATTTCCATGAGATCAGACTGGTCGGTGTCATTGGCTGCCTGTCCCTTCGGCGTCCTGTCTAAGCAGACAGTGCCTGGTCCGTCTGCACCAAGGCTAACTCCTGCTTTTCTCCTGAGTTTCATCTTCAGAAAATTTACGTTAGTGCAATTATTTTTGAAACCAAAAGCAATGCCAAAGACCCATGATGAGCGAAATGCCAACATTTTATTGATCAGTGAGACAGAATCTGAGCCTGCTATCCGGCCTGGCACCCCGGGGAGGTGCAGGGGCGGGGGGGTTGTGGCCCTCCCCGGCTCCGGTGGAGAAGCTGGTTCTCCAGGGGCAGGCAGGGCTTTCGTGCCCCAAGTGGTCCAGAGGGGCCTGGGACGGGACCCTGGACTCAGCAGAGCCGGGCAGCGAGCTGCGGGCCCAGGATAGCTTTGGGGGGTCTGCGAGTGCCGCGCCTCTGGAACTGCAGAGCTTGAAAGTGACTCTCACGCAGTCCCAGGAGAGGGTCCCCAGCCGGGAGGAGCGGCAGCGTGGGGTCCGGCGCTGGGCGTGCTGTCGGGGCTGGAGGGAAGCACAGCGCCTGCTGCGGTTGCGCTGGAGCCCCCTAGGCAGTGCCCCTCGCCCCTTGACCTCAGGGCCGCTCGGTGACTCCGCCCCTCCGGGAGGTGTGTTGGGGCGACCAGTGAGCGCGCGGGAGAGCGCCCCGCCCCGCCCCGCTCCGACACCGCCCCAGCCGGAAGGCCGCGCAGCGCCCAAGCCGCGACCCCACACTGGGACCTCAGCCATGGCCGCGTCCGCGCCTCTGCGCGACTGCCAGGTACCGGGGCGCCCCGACCTGCGCCCCTGCAGCCCGCGACACCAGGGCTGGCCAGGGGCGCGGTGGGCGGGGTGGACCTGTGCGCCCCCTTCCCACCCTCCGCGGAGGGCCTGGGCCGACCCTAGAAATGGGCGAGGCCCCGGGGGCAGCGCGCAGTGACGATCTTGGGTGGAAGGGGCCAGATGACTGTCCTGTGGGGCTCCCCCCCGGGGACACGCCTCACGCCTGTTGGGGACCCGGGACTCCTGAAAAGCTTCCCCTGAGCTGTGGCTTGGCCCTGCAGGGCTGGCCTTAGTGAGGCCCCATCCTGGCACGCCAGGGACAAAATTGAGCCCATTTTGCAGATGAGGAAGATGGAATTCAGAGGAGCCTGGGGCGGTGGGGTACAAAGGACATTCCCCCTCAGGGGTGGTGGGGGCAGTGCCCGCAGGACAGGAGGGCGGCCCTCACAAGGAATGTTCTGGCCGTCCGTAGTGTCTCCACCCTCAGACCTGCGTGTCCCAGCTGTCTGATAAGGCGGCCAGAGGAGACTTGTGCTCGCGGTGGCCGCAGTGCGTGCCTCGCTAGCCCGCCGGGAAGACCACACGCCTCGCGCTCCGTCCCCTCTGCTGCCCGCCGGTGCTCCCGCACGGTGGCCAGGGCTCCAGCCCTGAGTGTCTGCTCCCCAGCGCCCCCCAAGTGGGGCTCCCCAGCCCCACTTAGGGCTGCAGCCAGGGGCTCTGGGAACTCTTGCCTGCGGTCACAGGCCATTTGGGGCGGCCGGGATTTGCACGGGGACCCACCCCGGGGCTCAGCCCTCGCTCTGTGCTCTCTGCCCCCTGTGAAGCGCCCGCCTCCCCACAAGGCCTGTCTCGGGAGGCCGATGCCCGCCCGCTGCTAGGCCCGTGGAGCCCGTGGGTGCTCACAGGGGCGCGTGGAGCAAGGCCCGACAGCCCCTCTCGTCGTGCAGGCGTGGAAGGATGCCGGGCTCCCGCTCTCCACCACCAGCAACGAGGCCTGCAGGCTGTTCGACGCCACCCTGACCCAGGTGGGCTGACCCCAGAGACGGAGGCCCGTCCCTGGAGACCCACGAGGCTTTTACACCGGTGGACGCTTTCACTTGTTACTTTCCATTTTGATACTGTCGGTGCCCCCCATGGCTGCATTTCCTCGTGCCGTGAGGTGAGCGGCGGGCACACCTGCCGCCAGCTCTTCGCCCGGCAGCCGCTGGCCCGGCCTGACAGCCTCGGACCAGCTCCCCACGGGGTCGCTTAGCGGGGTCACCGGTAGGGACCGGCTTTGAGCTGCTAAAGCTTCACGTCTTTATCCTGACTTTATAAACAGCCCACTCCCCCCCAGACCTCCCAGCAAACTGGGCCTGTGGGGGCTCCAGGGGACCCCCAAAACATTCTTCACAGAGCCCCGAAGCATCCTCGAGCAGGACAATGGCCAAGGGAGCCCCAAAGCCGCAGCCAGCAGCTCAAACGTGGGCTCTCTTGAGCCATGGCTGCGTGCTGTGCCCCTGATGTCAGCACCTCTGCCTGCCCGCCGCGGGGGCCCTCCCCAGCACCTGGCAGCCTGCTGAGAGTTTGGGGTGGGGTCCTCTCTCTAGGGCAGTCGGAGCCTGGCGTTTAGAAGTAGGAGCCCTCGAGGCAGGGCCAGCCCCTCTGACAGGTGGGGGACCGAGGCCCAGAGGAGCTTGACTCCTGCGGGGGGCAGAGGAGGAGCACGGTGCTCCCGGTCTGCACACACGGACGGAAGACAAGAGGGGTCTCCCCCAGGAGTGGGGCGGCCGCGCCTCTGACCCCCTGCAGCACAGAGCCCAAGGAAGCTTCTAGAATAAGACTGCATGGACTTGGTGGGTGAGACGCTGGCTGCCGTGTTGCCTTTCCTGCAGCTTCCTGCCTCTGCGGAGCGGAACTCAGCAGCCCCTCCCCACGCACGCCCTGTTGGTGGCCCGAGCCCCCGAGCCCCCGGCTGGAGCCTGTGCCTGCTGAGAAGCTGGCGGGGCCGGTGTCCAGCTGACATCTGCGGGCGTGTTTTAAAGTCTCACATGTTATCACAGTTGGAGGCTGTTAAAAATAGGCAACAAAAAGAACTAGAGGAGGTTAAGGGTGAGCCCACCCTGACCCTCAGGCTCTCCCGGCCTCGCCCCTTCCCGACCCCCACAGTTTTTGCTGTTCTTTTTTAAGAGGCTGGTGAGGAAATTGAAAGGCCCCTGTGCCCAGGCCCGCTGGGCTGAGCGAGCTGGCTCTGGGCAGGGCACCTGTTGGGGCACCTCCCCAAAGGGCTCTTTCTGCCAAAGGGGGCCCCGGGCTCCAGGTGTGCCTGAGTTCTGTGTGTTCCGTCTCTTCTTATAAAAGCAGCAGTTGTGATTTCTCAGAGCTAGAGACCAGGAAACCCAGGTGGAATGTTCTAGACAGAAAAACTCTCTAGAATGAACGCGGTTTAGACACAGGCCCATTGCAGGAGCGGGCCCGGGCAGCTGTGCTTTGCCTTGTGTTTCAGTATGTAAAGTGGACCAACGACAGGAGCCTCGGGGGCATCGAGGGCTGCCTGGCCAAGCTCAAGGCCGCCGACCCAGCCTTCGGTGAGTGCTGTGGGCTGAGGGACTCACTCCTCTGGCCCTGGTGTCGGCCACAGCTCCGGGGGCAGGTCTGGGGGCAGCAGCCAGGCTGCCGCTCGCCCGCAAAGAGGAGGGAGGTGGCAGCCACCCCGGGCTGCTCCCCTGAGAGACCAGGTGCTCTGGACACGCCCTTGGACCTGTCCCCCAGTTGCGCACCGTCCTGAGGGGAACAGCCACCCATTTCTCGGACGAGCAAATGAGGTTTGGGGAAAATAAGGACGGTGCTGAGCTGGTCGTCGAGGGCCGGCTGCGGAGGGCCCGAACACAAGGTGGCCTCTGCAGCCTTTCGGGGGCTAGAAGGCCTCCCCCAAAAGCGCTGGGCTGGGGGGCTGACGCCAGACTGGGCTGGTACCACAGGCGAGTGGGGGCCAGCCTGGTGGCCCCTGGAGCCCCACGAGGGTGGCCCCTGGGGGGCGGGGTCTGGCCCGGGAGTAGGGCTGAGGAGCGGCACCCCTCCCACCCCGCGGTGACCGGGCCCACTGAGGGTGGGGGACACGGACTGGGGGTCGAGTCACCCGGGGGGCTGAGGCTCTGAGGAGAGGCTGGGCCATGTGGGCGGCCGCAGCACCGGGACTGGGTCTGGGGTCCAGCTGGGCCAGTGACTGGGATGCCAAGGGCCAGCGGGCACCCTGCCTCGGTCAGGGCAGCGACTGGGAAGCGCAGTGGGCCTGGGGTCTGCGCACGCATCAGCGCGGCTGCTAGGGGGGCCGCAACCCGCCCCCGCTCTCAGGGTCAGAGTGACCGAGACTGGACCCCAGTTCCTGTGCTTTGGGGACGCCCCCAGTGGCGTCTCCAACTGGGCCCTGGGAGGCCTTGAGCTGGTGGTAGTGACGCCATCGGCTAATGGGTAGGGTGTTGGGGGCAGGCCCAGGCAGCCCCCAGCCAGTCACCGGGTGAGGGGTGGGGGCTCGGACACGGGCTCCCCGAAGTGCTGCTCATGTGAGTGTCCGGAGCGACACGGCGGCGTCTGGTGCCACCTCCTCACACCACTGGGCCCAGCCTAGTTCGCGACTGCTCCATAGTGGGCAGGGGCAGGGCCGGCAGCCTGCGCCCACTGGCCCTCGGAAGCGGGGTGCCGGGGCCGCTGCCTCCCGGCCGGACTGTCCAGCTCACCGCTGCCTCCACCTTCCGCAGCTATGGGCCACGCCATCGCCAACGGCCTGGTGCTGGTCGGCACCGGGAGCTCCGTGAGGCTGGACGAGGAGCTGGCCCAGGCGGTGCGCAGCATGGCACAGCTGGCGCAGGCCCAGGCGCTCACGCCCTGGGAGCGGCTGCACGTGGCGGCGGTGGAGACCTTCGCCAAGGGGTGAGGGCCGGCCCTCGGCTGTGCGGGCCAGGATGCGGCTCCGGGCCCGCCCGAGGGCAGAGGGCCTCCCGCCGCCGGCTGCCCGGTCCAGAAGGGGCGGCTGGTGCCCATCGCGCCCACGGCCCCTTCCTTCGTTTCGTCGGACGGGCTGCGTATTTCTGCTGCTCTAAAGTCGTCAGAGCCGTATCCCAGGACTAGATGACGGGGAGGGAAGGGAGTGCTCCCCGGGGCTCCTGCCCCGACAGCCTGGGGGCTGCCGCTGCTGTCTGGGGTGCGTCCTGGGGCGGTGGCCGCGGAGGCTCTGCCAGAGAGGCCACCCGGGCTGCGCCTGCCCCTCCCAGGCTTCCCGCAGCGGCGACCAGGTCTCAGGTGAGCTTGTCTTCGGCCACTTGTTTGACCAGTTTCGGGTTTTTTCTGGCTTGAATCTGAGAATATGGTTTCCCACTGGCCTTTCAGCTTTCGGAACCGCGGTCTGCCGTGGCACGCAGGGGAGCGCTCCGTGCCCTAGCCGAGGCGCACAGACGTGGCCCCGGCGAGGAGCCCACCTTGCCCCCTCCTCCAGCAGTGCCAGCTCCTGTCCGGGGCGCTGAGCCCCTCTCTCGCCTTCCAGGAACTTCCCGAAGGCCTGTGAGCTCTGGGAGCAGATCCTCCGGGACCACCCCACAGACATGCTGGCCCTGAAGTTCTCCCACGACGCGTACTTTTACCTGGGCTACCAGGAGCAGATGCGGGACTCGGTGGCGCGTGTGTACCCCTTCTGGACAGCCAGCGTGCCCCTCAGCAGGTGCGTGCCCGCTGGACGCCGCGTGGCCACCCTCTCTCCTCCGCACCCCGGTGTGGTACTGCCCCGCCAGGAAGCCCCCAGGCGCTGCCCCTGCCGGCCCAGCTCCTTCTAGCGAAGGCTTCGTCCCCTCCCGGACCCTCACCCCTGCAGAGGCGGGCGGCGGCCCTGCAAGGTCAGTGTGCTCCACTGCAGGGACAAGCGTCCCCAGGCCCCTCCTCAAATGGTGCTTCTCTTAACCGTGTGTCCACAAGGTGGGGCTGAGCTCCAGGCCTTCACCAACCCCCCAGGACCCTGGCTGGTGGGTCCAGGCATGCCAGTCTGGGGACTCGAAGGGCAAGTAGGCACCCAGAGCTAACGGGAGCCCTGCCACCCCCAACACGGCCAGAGCGGGCAGCCCCTGGCACAGGCTGGGAGCTCCCTCCGCTCCGTGCTTGGGAGAGGGAGACCACGCGCCTGGGTACGGCCCTGGGGCCCTGTCCTCTGCATCACACCTCAGCCGGAGGGGGCAGACGGCGAGCCGGGTCAGGCCAGCTCTCCAGAGAGGCTGAGCGTGGGCTGTGCCGTCCGAGCTGGGCGTTCACGCGGCGTGTGTGTGGTGGAGGGCAGGAGGCTCCCTTGGCAGAGCTGGCCTCCAGCTGTGGCTGACCAGGCCGGTTCCCATAAGCCTTCAGCTGGTAGGACGGGCCCACCCAGCCCCTTCATTACCTGCTCTTCTCAGAGTCAGACGAGCTCAGTGTTAGTCTCACTGAGTCACCTGCCCAGACCAGGCCCCCTGCCCGCCAGCAGACGCTGAAGGGGCAGCCTGGCGCCGACAGAGCCTGGCACGTCGCCACCCTGCCCCTTCTGTCCGTTTTCAGCTACGTGAAGGGCATCTATTCCTTCGGGCTGATGGAAACCAACTTGTACGATCAGGCGCAAAAGCTTGCCAAAGAGGTAGGTGGCTGCCCTGAGGCCACAGCCCACTCCCGGTGACCCTGCAATGTGCCCACAGTGGGCTCCTTCCTCAGAGATGTCCGGGGGCGGCTGCTGCCTGTCCGGGCCTGCCCTCCCGACCACGCAGCGGGTGCCCGGCCGGGAAGGCGGGGCTGCTCCAGCTCACCCCTGGGGCCGGTGCGGCACCTCGTGCCCTGGAGCCCGAGCCTCCAGCATGGGGAGCATCTTGGGGTGTTTGTGCCTCCCTGAACCTCACATTTCTAAGTGTCACTCGTGTGCTGGGTGATGGTGGGAGCTGGGCTGCTCCCGCCCAGCCCTGGCCGGCCTGGGGTGGGGGTCCCCGTGGCCAGCCCTTCACCTGACCACGCCCCCACCCAGAGGAGAGGCTTTGAGCCAGCCTGGCCCTGCCGTGCGCGCACCCTGGAGGGCGGCCTGCACAGCGGACACGCCCACACACCCAGCCGGGCCCAGCTGCAGGCCGCAGCGTCAGATCCCCGCACAGGGGTCCACTTCCGGAGGCCGCTCCTCCAGCTCTGTTTCTCGGAAGAGTGAAGCTGAGGCCTGGGGTGGTGTGGCCGTCACACGGGCGACAGCCGCCCATGCCCAGGTGGCGCTGGTCTTCCCTGCCGCGAGGCATTAAGGTCCTGTTGCCCGAGCTGGGACAGAGGCTCCGTGGGAGGCGGAGCTGGGGCTAGCCTGAGACTGTGAGCTCGGACGCAAGCCAGGCGCCCCCGCCCACCTGGCCCGCCCACCTGGCCCGCCCACTGTCCTTTCTGCCACCTGGACCAGACCGGGGTCCAGCAGCCCAGCCCGGCTCGCCCCCTGCCCAGGATTCAGCCAGCATCTGCAGGGGCTGTTGGGGCAGGGCGGGCCCGGCCTTGAGGACTGTGATGGCGGAAACGGGGTACAGGGCACGGAGCTCATGAGCCCCAGAGTCAGGGCTTGGGGGACCTTGGGTAAATAGACATCGCCCCCAAGGGGCCAGCCGTAGAAGTGCCCGCTGGAGGCTGTGGCCACCAGGCCTTTGTGTTGGGGCACCCGGCGGGCATGGAGAGTGGCAGGCGCCTCAGGGCCCGGGGCGGAACTCCACGGCTGCCGGGCCGCAGGTTTGGGGGCCTCTGCCCCTGTCCCCTGGGGGGGTGGGCTCGGCAGCCCGTGAGCAGAGGCTCGGGCGCCTGCAAGCTGGGCCTAGGCTGATGGGGCAGGAGAAGGCAGGCAGCCCCAGAGCCAGAGGCACAGTTGTGGAGCCAGGGCCGTGAGGCTGGGGTCACAGTCCAAGGTGTGGCTCTGTGACGAGGCTGAGGGCGTCGGTGGGGACGGCTGGGTGCAAAGGCTCTCAAAGCGGCAGGGCAGGCTCGAGCTGTCCTTGTCTGCCTGGAAAGATGTAGACTGTGTCCCGGGGCCCGGGAGGGCTCCCAGCCAGGAGGAGGCTGGTCTCAGGCCTCAGAGAGGTGCCCCAGCTCCGTGCCTCTGCCTTTGGAAGGGCGGTGCATGCTGTGGGCCCCTTCTCGGGACCGAGCACCCCGCCTGCTCAGTGCCACCTTGCAGGACTCCGCCCCAGGGTCCCCACATGGACTGGCAGAGGGTTTGCTGGTGGTCACGTGGCCCTGCCGGCCGGCGCTGGTGTGGGACCCTGGGCTCGTGTGGATGGTCCCCAGTGCAGCTGCGGCCTGTTGTCTGCTGCCTGGCGCGCAGTGGGGACCTATGAGCTGGCCAGGCCCGCAGAGGGCGAGGATCACGCTATGTCCCGGCTGGTCGCTACCAAGCTCGCCGGGCATGTGAGCGGCCACTGGCAGTCACGGTGACGGCACGAGCCCAGCAGCCTGGGCGTGGTCCTCGAAGCGCTGGCCCGAGCACGGCACTGGCACACACAGCCCCCACCTGGTCTCCGGGGCAGCTCCTGAGCCCCTGCTTTAGAAAGGCCCTGCTGCCCCCTCTTCGTGGCCCCGGCAGGTCCCAGAGGCCTGGCCAGGCAGCGATGTCCCTGCAGTGCCCTTGGTCGTGGCCCCAGCCGGCATGTCCCAGGCAACCGTGAAATGGCCTGGCCCCTGGGGTCAGCGTCACTTTGAGGGACACCGCGCTCTGCCCCCACACCCATTCAGCGGGGGCCCGGGCAGCCCACCTGTGCCCCCGCCTCCCCCACCCCCCGCAGGCTTTGTCCATCAACCCGACGGATGCCTGGTCCGTGCACACCGTCGCCCACATCCACGAGATGAAGGCGGAGGTCCAGGACGGCCTGGCGTTCATGCAGCGCTCGGAAGCCCACTGGAAGGTGAGAGTCTCCCCGGCTGCCTGCCCAGGGAAGCCGTCCCCACCTCAGTGGGAGTCCCAGGGGGACTTCTCTGTCATCAGAAGGCCGGCAGAGCGAAGCCAGCCGCTTCCCGTCCGTGCGTGAGCCACGTCCTGCTGGGCTCTCCCAGGGAAGTGAAAACCCAGAGGAGGTGTCCGGCCCTGCTGGGCTTGATGGGTCAGAGGTCAGGGAAGGCTTCCTGGAGGAGGCAGCCTCTGAAGGCTGAGTAGTTTTCCGGGTGAGAGATGGGAAGATGGAGGTTATCCCAGCCAAGAAGCGGCCTGAGCCGTGGCCCAGGGTGCCTGTGAGGCGGAGGGCAGCGGCTGTGGCTGCCTCAGGCTCAGGTGCGAGGCGGACCTAGGCCACGGGGGAGGCCTGGTTCCTCTTCCAGGCAGAGAAAGAGTTGCCGCAGTAGCCTCATAGAAGCATTTGCTGGGGGCCCTGAAGCAGCGATGCCCTAATAGGCTCGTTCTCCGTTTTCTGGCTCCGCCTATCCCTCTGGGGCTGGCCCTGGGCTCGCGATGCCAGGCTCCACTGGGATGCCCGAGTGGGGCACACAGTGGCCTCTGCTGCTGTTTGTGGGGCGGGTTCATTCTTCCTCCACCGCATACGCTGGGGGACACAGCTGGAGGCCGAGGTCACCTCCTTTGTGCCTGGCTTCGGGCAGCCCCATCCTGAGCCCCCAGCAGGGGCAGCCATGAGTCCAGGAGGGGCCTGCTCCACCGGCCGGGCTCTGGGCCTCCCCAGCCTCAGCCTCCACGGGGCTGCGGGAGCCGGCGCACCTGGCCCGGCGCCCACACGGGCATCTGCGGGGACATGAGACAGCGTCCGTCTGGGGTTTTCATCACGGTTCGTCAGACTCTGCTCTGATTCTCTCGTCGTCCCCCAGGATGCTGACATGCTGGCTTGTCACAACTACTGGCACTGGGCTTTGTATCTCATCGAAAAGGTAAGCTGGCCCGCTGCCCGACCTGTGGCCGTGTCCGGCTCGCCGCCCCTCTGGCTGGTGCGCTCAGCCTCTGGGTGCCCGCGGTGTCGGCTGCGCCCCTGCCACGGACACCCCTGTCTGTTCTCCAAGTACCCCTCCACCTCCTTGGCCTGAAGGAGCCGAGACCCGCCTGGGGCTTTGCCCCCTGGGCCTGGGGCACCCGGAGCCCCAGAGATTCCACCACTGGGTCTCCTTGTCAGACTGCTCCCCAACGGGGGGCTGCACAGCTCCCCGTAGCCGTGCCCCCGGAGGCCGCTGTGCTCCTGCCTCGGCAGCCCCTCCCCCTTCCACGTCACTCACGGCAGCTCCGTCTTCCCAGGGCGAATATGAGGCCGCACTGACCATTTACGACACCCACGTAAGTGCCTGCCCCCCCCCCCCCACCAGGCTCATCGCGGGTCCCCGGGTCCCACAGGACTCCATGCCCGCCCGCCTGGCCCAGCCAGAAGCCCCAGGCCGGGCCGAGCCCTCGGTGTCGAGACCCCCATCGCCGACCCCTCGGGCCTCCTGAGTCCTTGGGCTGTTGCCCTTGGGAGGGCTTAGACCTGCCTGCAGGAGCGTCTCTCTTGCCTTTTCAACCTTTTTTGAGCCTTGGGCTTCCACGGTGCACTCACCTGCGGGAGGCCGCGTCGCTGGCCCCTCTGGCCCCCACTGGCCCCCACTGCACTGCCTCCCTCCCTGGCGAAGCCGCACCCCGCGCCCCACCCCAGCCCCTAGATGCGCTTCTGAGAGGAAACCCGCGCAGCCCGCGGATCCCGAGGGCCGGGCAACGCCGTGATCGGGGCTCAGCCAGGCCGGACGCTCCTGGGGCCTCTCCTTTGAGTCCCCTTTACTGGTGGAAGGATTTGGGGTAGAAATGAAGGTGGCGGTGACTGAAGTCCGGACAGCCCTTCCAGAACCCACACGGGGACGCGAGGGCCTGGATGCGTGGTCTGAGCGCAGGAGGTGGGGGTACTTGGGTGCAAGTGTGGGGCTCCTCAGGCCTCCTGGGGCCCTCTGCCGGAGCCACCTGGAGAGCTGGGCCCTGCGCTCAGCACACCCACCCTCGTCCTCCAGATCCTGCCCAGCTTGCGGACCAGTGGCGCCATGCTGGACGTGGTGGACAGCTGCTCCATGCTCTACAGGCTCCAGATGGAAGGTAGCCAGGTCTCCGCGCCCGGCGCCCCCCAGGCGGGCAAGATTGGGCTGGGGCGGGCTGGGAACCCTCCAGGTCCCCTGCAGGCCTCGGGCACCAGCTCTGTGGCTCCTCCAGCCCCCATGGGGCGCGAGGGTGCCACTGTCCTTTCTCCTGGTTACCAGCGCTGTGTGCGTGGCCTCCGGCCTGCCGGGCAGTGCCCTCCGTCCCCACGGGCTGCCCGCCAGCTGCGCTGCACAGC
The DNA here is from genome assembly GCA_004024925.1 of Scalopus aquaticus. Lineage (NCBI taxonomy): Eukaryota > Metazoa > Chordata > Mammalia > Eulipotyphla > Talpidae > Scalopus > Scalopus aquaticus. Next base: position 37,858 of record PVIJ01004045.1, on the reverse strand, counting down.
TGGCTCCGGCCCACGTCTAGGTGCCGCCTCCACCCCTAGAACGAGGGAGGTGAGGGTTTCTCAACATCCTGGGGTTTCAGAGAGGTTTCTTGATGGTGGTAGCCCACGCTCTGTCAGAGCCTGGACGGTGGCCGCCGCTCGGGGCTCCGGAGGGTGTCCAGGCACCACGGGGTGGCACAGGGGTCAGCCTCCCCCAGGCCCCACAGAGCCAAGCCTGAGCCGCTCGAGGCTCTGGGGCAGCAAGACAAGCCGGGCTCAGGAGGCTTCGGGAAGCTTCCTGGCAGAGGCGAGCTGTGAGCCAGGAGAGGAGGCTCCGCCAGGCAGAGAGGGACAGAGACTGTCGAACGGAGGCCTTTGGAGCCCCTGGGCCCGCAGCCAGCAGCCTGTTGGGGCAGGGCGGGGGCGGGTGTGGGCACGGCGTGCGGCCTGGCCTGACGGGCTGTGTGGAGCCTGCGAGGGTGGCACTGCCCGCCTCTGACAGACCCCTCAGGATATTGGTGGGGGGGCGAGGGGCTGTCCCTGTGGACCCCAAGGCCCCATTAACCCTTAGCCTGATGAGGTGGACCTTGGGCTACCCAGGGCACCGCGGAGTCTGGGGAGCAGCCCGGCCTCACTTCTGGGGGCTGGGAGATGCAGCGGGAGCCTGGGCAAGGTCCGCCACTCAGGCCCCCTCCCACCCCCACACCAAGGAAGGGCCGGGCTGTGTGCACGTCCACAGGCTGGGAGGCGAAGGTCAAGGCCACGTCTCCTGAGAGCCGTGTGCGAGAAGTGGGAGGTCGCCGGAGTGGGAGGGCGGTGGTGCTGAGAGGGGCTGCAGCGGGGCTGGCTGGAGCGAGGGACCGGACCCAGAAGCTGCCGCCATGCACCTGTATGGGGCTGGCCCTCTGGGAGCCAGACTGGTGGTTTGGGGGCCTGTCCCAGGGCGGAGACCCGAGTGTTCCAGGTGCGCCTTCTGCCTCGCGGGCCAGTGGCTTTCGTGGCTGTGCAGCATCGGCGCAGACCGATCCCGGCAGCCCTGGCGTGAGGCCCGTGCACTGCCTGCCCGCGGCCACCTGACCCAGGACAGGGCCTGGGCGCCTGGGGGTGGGTGTGGGCCGCGCTGGGGCCTCTCCAAGCCCGTGCACCTCCTCCTTGCCCTAGGGGTATCTGTGGGCGAGCGGTGGCAGGAGGTGCTGCCCGTGACCCAGAAGCACAGCCGCGACCACGTACTGCTCTTCAACGACGCGCACTTCCTGATGGCGTCCCTGGGCGCCGGGGCCGGTGGGACCACGCGGGAGCTGCTCACCACCCTGCGGGAGGCCAGCGAGTAATGGAGGCCGGGCCGGGCGCTGGGGCCGCCTGGCGGGGAGGCTGGGCGAGGCGGGGGGACTGCCCCAGGTCCCCACACTGCGGGCGTAGGCCCAGGTGTGCACACCCCCAAGGGTGCAGCTGTTTCCCCAGGGCGCCGGCGGCCTCTCCCGGGCTGCCTGTGGGGCCTCAGCCTCCTCTGCAGAGCAGCAGCGGTGCCGTGACGGGCCGAGTGTGTGTGGAGGACGTGGGGCGCCGTCCCTGGCGGGCCCCTGGCAGAGTGGGGCGCCAGTTCCCATCTAAGCAGATCCTCAGCCTGGCCACAGCACAGCCTCTCCCTCCACCTGCAGCTTGGGCAGCCGTGGTCACCGCGGTTTGCTTCCTGCTCTCACGCTGGGATCGGCGCTGCCCTGCAGGTGGCCAGGGCACTCGCTGCCAGGGTTTCCAGCATCCACGCAACCCCACTGCTGCCCTCCCCTGCCATGCCGCAAACCCACAGCCCAGCCCGCGGGCGGGCTGCCCCTCTGCAGACGAGCAAACTGGGCCAGCGCCAGGGCCTGCCAAGGCCGGTGGGCAGTGAGGAGTGGACTTGAGCCCGATCGGGCTGACCTTAGAGCCGTGTCTTCTCCTTTCTGTCGATCAAGGCTCCTGCTATGTGGCGGACTGTGCCAGGGACGTGGGCTGAGGAAGGGCCCCGCCCCTCCCCGAGCAGGCGGGTGGCAGGTGGACCTCGTGGGCAGCGAGGCCACTGAGGGCACTGTCTCGGCCGGCAGGTCCCCAGAGGAGAACTGTCAGCTCCTCCTGGCCCAGGACGTGGGGCTGCCCCTGTGCCAGGCGCTGGTGGAGGCCCAGGAGGGGCACCCTGACCGCGTGGTGGAGCTCCTGCTGCCCATCCGCTACCGCATCGTCCAGCTCGGAGGCAGCAACGCCCAGGTGAGCGGCGCTCCGGCCGCCAGCCTCGCCCTGGCCAGTGCCCGGTGTGGGGGCGTCTTCCAGCCCCCAGTTTGGCCTGAGCGGGTCCCGCCCCCCGCTACTCGGCGGGAGCCTGACCGCCCTGTGCTCTCAGAGGGACGTCTTCAACCAGCTGCTGATCCACGCCGCCCTGAACTGCACGTCTAGCGCCCACAGGAACGTGGCCCGGTGAGTCCCGCCCGTTCCCCAGCCCGCACCCAGCCGTGCGGAGCTCTGGCCGCCCTCCCCTGCCCTGGTCCTGCGTTCCAGGCTGTGACGATGGAGGCTGCAGGGGCACCTGTCTCTCCTGATCAGCGTGCTCAGCCTCGAGGGGACCGCCCGCCCCACCTGCAGGCCCCTCCCACCCCAGCCGCACCAGGCTCGGTTCCCCAAGCACCTCCTGCTCTCCCGGCCCTGGGCCTTTGCGCACATGTGCCTCGGCCTGGACACCTGCTGCCCCTCCCCCGTGGGCTGGGCGTCAGGGAGGCGGGTGGGCAGACCCGGGTGCGTGAGCTGGGGTCGTGTGCGATGACCTGTGCCGGGGGGTGAGGCCGCGGCTCCACAGTGCTGAGAGGGGCGGCAAGAGCAGGGTCAGGGACGGTGCCCCCAAAGTGAGTCAAGCGGAGGCCTGAAACCTAGCACGACTGTGGGCCTCCGTCCATCCTGTCCCACCACCTCCGCCTGGGAAGGGGGTCTTCTTGCCCTCTGCCCCCTCAGCCCCTGCTCCAGCCACCTGTGTCCTGCTGTGGGGCCAGGGGTCATCAGGGCCCCCACATCCTTCTGGAAGGTTCCCCAACAGACCCAGTCTCCGTTTCTGCAGGAGCCTGCTGATGGAGCGAGACGCCTTGAAGCCCAACTCGCCCCTGACGGAGCGGCTCCTCCGCAAGGCGGCCACCGTCCACCTCCTGCAGTGACCTGCCCTGGGCCTCAGAGGGCTGGGAGGGGCCTATAGGAGTTAGTCTGGCTTTCAGCAGAAGGCCCTGTAGCCCACAGCTTTGCAGGAACAGGCGATGCAGATGAATTTGAGACGCAGCTCAGAATCTTCTTTTCATCCTCGGGAAAGGGACAGCGTGTAGGCCGACGCGTCAGCGCCCACGCAGGTGCCCACTAGCTGGGGTACTGCTTGGCGATGGGGGCGAGGGCAGTTCGGCTGGGAGGGGCGTCTTCCACAAGGCCTGGGCATCAGGCAGCCCCCACAAAGGCCTTGCCTTGTCTCCCCACGTCTAGACAAGAGCATCAGGGTTCTCTTCCATTTGGGGGTTAGGGTCCCCTTGGGAGGAAGTGGCTTGGGGAGGCCACAGCTGGGGAGGGAGCCAGCGGAGGTGCTGCTGAGTCACCACAGGCCCCTCCCCCCAAGTCCGCAGGCAGAAGTGTCCAGCTTCTGGGGCGGCTCTGCTGGGCGGCGGGGGGCTTGCTTCCCCCACTCTGAATGGGACCTTGTGTGCCCCTTGGGAACGGGCCTCCTGTCAACTGACATGACGGGCCGAATGCACTGGAGCAGGGGCGCCGGCTGGTGACCTCAGGGCTTGTGCCCAAATCCAAAGCCGTGACGTGTGTCTCTTTAACAAGATCTGAGCTACTTGTATGAAGGCCGCCTCCGTGTCCTGCTTCCCGCACCCCCATGAGTCCCTGCAGGGCCCCGGGACTGTGCCCGCCTCAGCTGCCCAGGCCCGTCTGCGCAGGGGCAGAGGGAAGAGCAGGGGCTGGGCCAGGAGACCTGCACCCCGATCACACAGGCTCTGGGAGGGCACCTCCCTGTGCAGGCCTGGGCTGGGGCAGGGAGTCAAGAAAATGGGTAATTACAAGAGGATTTTGAGAGAGGTGCCATGTCTGAGCGGGAGCCGGGGTCCATCCCGAGGGGCCTGCCTTCCCATGCCAGCCGCCCTCCCCTGCCTCTCCCCAACAGGGCCTCACAGCCCATCAGCCCTTGCCCCCAACCTTCCCCCTTGACAGCTTGCCCCGCCCCCTCCCCTGGGAAGCCCTCTTGTCCCGCTTGAGCTGGGGAGGTGCCTCTTCTGTGCAGCACTTGGTGACACTGTCCTGGGTGGAGCCCCCTCTTCCCCACCGCGCCCTCCTGCCCAGGAGGTGGTAGAGTGATGCCTGGTTCACCAGCCAGGGCAGGGCAAGCTTCTGCTGGTTGGTAGCCCCAGTCCTCACCACGAGCTCCTATATGCGCCACTGTGTGCACTTCCCTGGCGGGCCCCACCTCCTGGCCATTGGACTCTGCCTCTCTGCTTACCCTCCAAGCTGTCTGCACCCCCTTTGCCCTTGGGACAAACCAGCTCCCATCAGCTATCTCCCCAAGGGCAGGCTCCTGCCGCAGCCTCCATCTGCTATGCTCAGGGGTGCAAGTCCCCTAGAGCTGCGCCCCAGGAGGGAGCTGTGCCCACGGGCTGGCCCAGCACGCAGCTGCCTGGCACTCCCAGGGCAAGCGGCACCAGCAGCTGGCTTCGGCCAGGGAGGTGGCCTCAGGCTCGGTGTCCGCTGTCACACGCGGTCACGTCGGGAAGGCACCCCGCGCCCTGGGCTGCCTGCGGACTCGTGCGCAGGGCCCGGGGTCCTGGAGCGCCAAGGACAGGGCACTGCCTACAGGTAGGTAGACGCACCGAGCCCGGCCTTCCCACCCACCGTCCCCGATAGGAATCTTCACTTCCATTTGCAGACAGTGACCAGAACACGCCGACCCTAGGGGGGACACCGTGCGTGGGGCCGGGCGCTCAAGTGCATGCACCATACGCCTACAGCCGGCCTGGGAGGGACCTCGGCCCGCGGGGCGCCCCGCGCGGCGGTAATGCGCACGCGCGCCGCCACTACGTCACCCGCCCGCGCCCTCGAACTACAACGCCCAGGATGCACCGGCGCCCGGTCTCGCGACCTCTTTTCAAACAGGCCAATCAGCAGTCGGCCCCGCGCGCGCGCTCGGACTACAACCCCCAGGGTGCACCGGCGGCCGTTCTCGCGAGGCCTTTTCAAACCGGCCAATCGGCAGCCCGTCCCTCCCGCGCCGAGTTTAAATTGGCAAAGCTGCTAGCACCGGGAGCCGGCCGCCGCGGGTGAGGACCGGCTGGGCCCGGGGGTTGCGGGCCCGGGCGGGCTCGAGCCGGTGGTCGCCGCGCCTGCGTTCGGCCTGAGCGGGGCCGGGGCGCCGACCCCCGCTCACCTCCGCCTCCCCTCGCAGCTCTCGCCCACGAGGAGCCGGCAGCGACGGGCCGCTGCAGCCGCCGGGCCGGGCGCCAGCATGGACGGACCCTCCGAGGACGGTGCGTGGGGCGCGGGGCGCGTGCTCGGGGCAGCTCTCTCCCGCTCGGCGTCCACCCTGGCGCTGCACCCGACCCCGTGGGCCGCCTCCGGGAGGCCCGTCGCCCCCTCCCCGCTTTGTCTTTCGGTCCTCGCGACTCCCTGGCCGTGAGCGTCTCTCGCAGGGTCCGCCCCCGCCGGGGCTCTGCCGGGTTTTGTTGGCCGCGGTCTGTCCAGTGCCCAGAAGGCCGCGGCGCTCTGCGAGGCACCCCGATTTGCGGGATTGAATTCGAGGTCTTCTCTTGCCTGACTGCTGTCGGGTGGCCGCGCTTGCCGGGCGGAGCTGTGCTGTCTCCTCAGTGCCGCCCTGTCCAGTGTCCAGGTGAGAGTCCAGCCTGCACCAGGCGCTCAGGGCCCGCCCCTCTTCCCTACCTGCAGCACCTTGACAGCCTCTCGGGCCCAGGAGCCTTCACACCCCTGGGGATTGGCGGAGTGTTAGCCCTGTGCCCCCTCCTTCCTTCCCGTCCTCCCTTTCAAATATCGGTGCCTCCCACGTGTGTTCCCAGCCCCCACGGCGTCACCAGGGCGTCTCCCCTTCTCTCCCTCACTTCCCATCAGCCTTTTGTTGATAAAGAGAGAACCTGTCACCCCAACATCCCATTGCCAAATCTGCTCTTAAGTCAGTCTCTCCTTCCAGAAGCTTCTCTTGGCTTCTGAGGCCCTCTTGGCTGTCCGCTTGCCTCTCTGGCCATAGGTCTCCATCTCTGGGCAGCTCCTCTTCCTCTGCCTTCTCCCTGGGCTCTCAAACTCTCACGGCTCAGCCCCGTCTGCTTTCTGGTGGCCGCGTTAGGTCTTGGGCACAGCCTCTTCCAGCTCCGGACTCTCCTGTCCCCTGCCTGTATGGCATCTTGTGAACGCCCCGCACCTCAAACCCAGTATGCCCCCACCCCATTTTCAGCCTGTGGTTTTTCTCGTGGAAGTAAATCGCCCCTCCTTTACCCTGTCGTTTCCACTGTCAGAGTGTGTTTTCGTTGCAGTCTGTCCAGCTCCGGCCGATGCCACTGCCATGACCCAGGCACGCGTCCGCGCACCCCGCCTGCGCGTGTCTGCACGTCGGCTGCGAGTGCGCCGTCTGCCGTGGCTGCCGCCTGCCTCCTTTGGGATGCTGCATGCCGCAGCCCTTCATGGCTTCCTGCCGTGCTCCTGGCGGTGGCCTGCAAGCTCTTTGGGGTCTGCCCCGCCCAGGTTTCCATCTCTGCGGCCGCTCTGGCCTCTGACCTGTTCTGGGACACACTTGGTATTCGTGGTGGTGTCCCCGCCTCCATGCTGGCCTGTCACCAGGCTGCCTTTCCCTTGGGACTCCCACTCATCAGCGCACCCCCTGGCACTTCGTGGCGGGCAGGCACATGTGTACAGAGTGGGTGGTCCTGGCGGGGACGCTGGTCACCGGGTCGCAGAGCCCGGGAAGACGCCTTCCCCCACCTCCCAGCCCGGGACTCCTTTCCCACACTAGACAGCTGAATGTTTTGAGAAATGACCTGTGAACTTGACTTCCTAGCTCCAGACACACAGTGAGTGTCTTTCCTCTCGGGCCCTCGGCTGCCCGCTGGGCTCCAGGGGCTCCCCCATCATGGTCTCGGATGTCCAGGCCCCCTTTGTGCTTGGGGCAGCCGGCGGCTGCCTCCTCTGAGTGGCGAGTGCTGTCCTGCGCTTTGCTCATCGGGCCTGGTTACCAGCACGCGGGGGCCCCGTCTCTGGGGCCACCGTTTGGCGCAGGCGGTGGTGAGCTCTTGTCCCCATCCTGCTGCCCCGGACCTGCTGCGGCACCGACCGTGACGGCATGGGGGCTGGTGGGCTGCGCTCCGCGCCGTGGGGCTGCACCAGGCCTGCCGCGGCGCCTCAGGCTTCCTGATCCAGCGCAGCCTCATAGCTGGCGGAGGGGCCTCAGGGAGGCTGTTTTCCACCGCCCATTCCTGAGTGAGGCTGCACGCCCATCGCCGCACAGGAATGCCCACCTTGCCCACGCCCCACCTGAGCCCGCGCTGCCCTCTGAGCAGTTCTGCCCTTGCCAGGGTCTGCTGTGGTCGCATCGCGTGCGGAGGAGGAGAGACGCTGGCGGGGGGTGGGGGGGGCCGTCTCCGTCCCCTTTGGCAGCTCCCAGCCTGGCGTCTCAGCCCCTACGCCCCTCCGGAGGTCACCCCCCACCGTGTCTCCTGGGCCCTTAGGGGTTTCAGGTTCTCAGTTGTCTTGGATGTATTTGGGAACCGTCCAGGGAAGGGTAAGAGGTGGGGGTCAGGCTTTATCGTGCCCTTGCCCCTCGGCCCCGCAGGCCCGTGCTGACGCCGGTGCCGCTTGCGGAGTGCGCTGCGTGTCCCCTCCAGGCTCGTCGGGCTGCTTCCTGCTGTGGGTGGGCGAGGCCTTTTCTCCCTCCACGCCTTCTGGCGGCTCGTTGCTGAGGGGAGGCCATTGGGCGCTGCGGTGTTCATGGGCTAGGGAGGCAGATTTGAGGACCCACCGCGCCGGGAGCTGCCTGCTCAGCGTCTGCACAACGCGCTAGGGCCCCGGCTGGGCGTGGGCACTCTGGAAAGCAGGGCGCTCGCTGTCCTGGGGCCGCTCGGTCTGGTGGCGCCATGGGAGGGCTGGGAGCCCTTTATGGCGGTGGTGTCCCGAGCTGGCAGAGGAAGTGGAGGCCCTGCGAAGGGCACCCCCTGCGGCCGGTGGTCTTTGGAGCGGGAGGGGGCTGCAGTGACGGTGGGCACGGGCCCAGAGCCGCGCTACCTGGGGCGGCTGCGCCCGGCAAGAGCTGACGGCAGCGGGCGGGGCAGTGCTGCCTGGATAGCAGCGAGCCGGCTCTGAAAGGGCTGGGCGGCGCCGACTGAGCGGGCCCCGGTTCCGGGAGCTGAGAGGCAGGAGCCGTTGAGTGGCCGGCTCCTTGAGAGGACGTGCCTGGTCCGGAGGGCAGGCGGGGTGGCAGCCACCTCAGGCTGCCCCGCGTGCGGGACTCGGCTCTGGGACAGCAGAGCCAGCGCAGAACAGCTGGAGCGCGTTGCGGAGGAATCGGGAAACACTGGAGGCCCTAGAACACCCAGAGAGGTGCTGGCTCCTGCGAGTGCACCTGGGAGAGGGGTCGCCGGAGCTGGGCGGCTGCGGACGCCCGTGACGGTCTCGCTCCTCTCGGCCCCAGCCCTGAGGTAACGGCGCCTTCTCTTCCCCAGACGTCCTCCTTTTGGCTGACGAGAAATTTGACTTCGATCTCTCGCTGTCTTCCTCAAGGTAAGCAAGGGGGTGTCCTTCCTTCACACCCGTGACGTCACGTGCAGCGCCTGGTCACAGCACCCGACCCCTTTCCTTCCAACAGTGCGAATGAAGACGACGAGGTCTTTTTTGGACCCGTCGGGCATAAAGAGAGATGCGTAGCCGCCAGCTTGGAGCTGAACCGCCCAGCGCCCGAGGAGCCTCCCCCGCCGGCCTCGGACGGGGGCTTCACCTGGAGCCCTCTGACGGGGGAGAAGTTCGTGGAGGTGTACAAGGAGGCGCGCCTGCTGGCCCTGCAGATCGAGAGCAGGGGCCGAGCCCAGGCCGCCGGCGCCCTGGGGGGCCAGGGCGTGGAGCGCTTCGTCCAGGGGGAGCAGTCAAAAATAAGCCTCTTTGAGAGAGAAACCGAGGCGGAGAAAAGCCCCCAGTCACTGAAAAGGGAGACTTACTGCCTGTCAGCCCCACCGCTGTGGGGCCCTGCGCTCTCGGGGGCCCAGCACCCCGCGGGCCTTGCCCCGACTCAGGGACCCCCACACCCTTCCCGTCCTCTGCTGCCGGCACCGAGGACCGGCCGCCCCCCCGAGCCGGCAGGCACCCAGAGGAAGGCTGTCAGCAAGCTGCTGCCGCCGCGCGGGCCAGGACCCCGAGGGGGCACCCTGGGCCTGGCGGCAGGAAAGGTAGGCCGCCCCCGCCCCCGCCCCCTGCAAGGGTGGGGGCTTCTACTTTGGGGAGAGCTAAGGAGCCTGCAGTGCCGTCCCCCGGGTTTCTGTCTGAGCTGCTTCCGGGGAGCCGCGCGGGGGGTTGGTGGCAAGCGGCGTTTCCGGAGAGAGCCGACACGCGCTTGCGCGTGGGATGGGGCGCGGCCGGAGGTGGCCCCCGGCGACATCTGGGAGCTGTCGGGTGGGTGTGGCGGGCTGGGCGCCGGCTCTGGGGGATCTGCGTGAGCCCCCCTTTCCATGCGCCCATGGTGTGAGTGGGCCCGGCCTCTGTTTTCCTCCTTGGATGCGGTGGGACGAGGGGGACTCAGGGCTCCGCCCAGCACCGGGCCGCCCCAGCCGCACGTCCTCACCTGCACACGACCCTTCAGCCCGCCCGAGAGGCGCCAGCCAGTCCTTCCCGGGCGAAGATCCCAGGCGAAAAGGAACCTCCCAGGGACGTGCCCGCTGCCCCGTCCAGTGTTGCCGGGGCTGTCCCCGACCTGCCTGCCGCCGGCGGCCACACGGTGCCAGGCAGGCGCTCGCTGCCCGTTCCACACAAGGTGGGTTTTGGGGCTGCAGGGCCACGAGGACACAAGGTGGCGGTTTTGTGTGTCTGTGGGGCCTGTTTGGATGACGTCGAGGCCGGGGCGGTTGGGCGGGCCCAGGAGAGGAACGAGGCCCCAGCGCAGCACACAGGCCTGGCCTGGGCTGAGGGGCCAGCTGTCTGCGCAGCCGCATCCTGGGGCTCGGGTGCGGCCCGGGGACCCGTTGCCCACCTGCCCCTCGTTCTCCCTGGAGCTGGCTATGGTGCAGCGAGTCCCAGAAGACAGTGGGCGGGTTGTGCGCTGCCCCCAGCCGGGCCGGGCCACTTTGGAGCCCTCAGGCTCCGGCCCTCGCTGCCGGGTCAGGGCAGACGGCTCCCTCTCCAGGCGGTTCCGGCTGCCTCCTCCCGCCACCCCAGGGCCGCCGCCCTTGCACCCCGGCCCTTGGCACGGCGTCCCACAGACACGCGCAGGCGCCGGCTCTCAGGGTCCAGGCGTCCACGGCTAGGGAGGCCGAGGCGCGGCCGTGGAGGCTGCTGGGGAGGGCGTGGGCCGCGGGTTTTCACTGCTTTGCCCTCCAGTGGCTTCCCTCTGGGCAGCCAACAGCCCTGGCCATTTGTGGGCTCCGTCCCCTGGCAGGACCCGTCAGTCTGACAGTTGAGGCGCCCTCTCTCCGGGCACCACCTGGGCGAGGACTTTAACCCAGCAGAAGGGCCACAGGCCAACAGCGCCCACAGACCCGCCCCTGCCCTCCCACCCCTGCCCAGCCCACAGGGGGAGCCGCGGCAGGATTTGCTGAGGCCGTGGCAGCCGCCACCAGCAGCTGGGGGGCCTGGGGCGCCCCGGGTCCGCATTCCAGATGCTGCGCAGAGTTGCACCTGTGGGTTTTGGAGGCTGCGCCTCGAGGTGGGCTGCTGGGTTTTTCTCTTTAAATCAAGCTGACACTTGTCATTGAAAGCACTTGGGCGGGGCATAAGCCCCGGTGACTGAGGCCGCTGGTTGTGTTTCAGCTGGGGCCGAGGAGGACCCTGCTCAGAGTGCCCGGCGGCGCGGGCGGCCTGTCCAGGAGGCCGTCTTCCCTGGGCACTGCTCCCCGCGCGGCTGCGGGCACGGCCCCAGTGCCAGGCCCAGGTAAGGCTGTCCAGACCACGTCCCCCACGAGGCGTCCCCGGCCGGGCGGGAAGGTTTCCTGCTGGGGGTCTGGGCTGGGCGAGGGCGCAGCGAGACCCCGTGGCAGCCCTGGCCTCCCTGCTCTGGGGGAGGGAGGCGCAAGGGACTGCGTTCCAGGTGTCTGAGCAGGCGAAGACCCCGCCAGCCGTGGTCGGGCGATGCTTAGCAAAGGGGTGTTCGTGGCCACCCATCTCCACTCACGCTGCGGCTCAGTCTCCCGGGCAGGGGCGCCACCTGGCGGTCAAGGGGAGGCAGCCTGGCAGGGCAGACTCCAGTCCACTCCAAACCATCCCTGCGGCGTAGACCGTGGTCCGGCCCAGGCAGAGGACGTGAGCTTGTTCGTGAAAGGGGGTGGCTGGGGCCCAGGACTCCGCATCCTGGCCAGGAGCCCTCCCGTTGTCTCTGGAACCTGGCCGGCATGGGGCGCCGCCCCTGCTGGTTCTCAGACACCAGGACCCTCAGCTCTGGCCACCTGAGGGTGCCAGGGCTCCTCGCTGCACTGCCCTGGGTGCTGGCATGCTTTTTCGTCATGATTCTCGCTCCTGCTTCTGGGCTCGTGGGCGGGCGGCTGGGGCCCCGGCGGGGCCAGCTCCCTCCTGCTCAAAGGACCACGCAGAACCCGTGGCCGCCTCTCCCTGGGCCCGTCACCTCTGACCCCTGGGGCCTCAGGACGGACTGCCCCTCCCGCCCGCCCACCGGCCGGATCGCTGCGGTGGATGTCATGGGGGGGATGGGGCTCGTGCTGGCGTCCATGCTTCCCTGTGCCCCAGGTGTGCTGCGGCGACCGCAGGGCTGGCCCTGAGTGAAGTGGGGGCCGCGCCACGGGCATGCCCAGTGGACGTGCGGGTGTCACAGCTGGCTGTGGGCCCCCGGTGGGGTCGCCTCCAGGAGCCGCTGTCTTCACTGGAGAATGTTTCCAGCTGTGTGAGGGCAGGAGCCGGCTGGGGACGATCTCGCCGCTGGGGAGCAACCAGGCCGTCCCCGTAACCGGGTCTCGCGTGTCTCTTCCAGCTAAGCCACGTGACCCGCCCGGCGTTCCCCCAGAGGGCCCCCCGGCGCCGTTGGCCCTCCCCGCGGGCCCTGCAGGGGCGCCCAGCTGGCCAAGCAAGGGGGCCGGGGCTGCTGAGTTGGCGCCCCCCAAGGCTGCTCCCGCCCAGCCCCCGACTCCAGCGCACGGGGGCCCAGGGTCCCTCGCCCGCCTCGGTTTGTCCCAGCCTCCTCAGCTGAGTGAGACAGGCAGCGCAAGAAGGCGAGGTTCCTCTGTGCACCCCAAGGCGAAGGGGGTGCCTTCTCCTACCAACCCATTTAAAATTCCCAAGTTTTCTACTGGTAAGTCAGAAGGTTTCTTAACGGGTTTTTAGCTGTTGAATAAATCCCATGTAAAGCTTTAAAGCGCACACTCATTCTGCTCGTGGTCTCTGAACTCTCTCCTGAGGCCCTCGGGACTGTGCTCCTGCCCCCCGGCTGCGCCCGCCCCCGGCAAAGCGGGGGGGGGGGGGACCTGTCCCTGGGGCTCCGGCGTCTGGGCCCGCTCGCCCCACGCGCCCACCTTGCTGTTCACCCTTCTTGGCGCCCTTTGGGCTCTTCGATCTGGGGTCGGCCAAATCTAGAGAAATTCGGCCATTGTGTCTTCGGGCTTCCCCTGGGGCTCCGCGGTCGCTGCCCCTGGCGAGCAGGCGGCCTGTGGGCCCGAGGCGCACCCTCCAGCCCCCCGGTGCTAGGGCCCGGCCCAGCCGTCTCTGCGGCGCGTGTCCCTTCTGCGGGGTCGGTCGGCGCTTCGCTTTTCACGTCTCTTTACCGCTCACTCTCGCCCTGAGGCGTTTGTCGTTTTCTCCGGACTCTGAGGCGTGTCGTGTGGGTTGTTCAAGTCTGTTTTTTCCGATTCTGCTCCCCTCGTCTGGGGGTGGCTCTGCTGGCGGACGCTGGCCGAGGGCATCCTGCTGCTCCACACTCGGCGGTTTCTCGCTGTCTGCTGACCGCCGCGAGCCCCGGGTCCCACTGTCCTCCTCTGAGGGGCGGACTCTCACCCAGGCGCCGTCCGCGTGCCCCTTTGGGGCGACTCTCAGCTGCGATGGTCGGCCCTGCCGCCACACGCCCTCCGGCCTCTGCCGGCCCGTGTCTCTGCTGGCCGGGCCCCACCTGCGCCGTCCCCCTCGCAAGACCACGCGCTGGTGGGCAGGTCGCTCCGGCCGCCCTTGGAGACAGTGCTGACCGCGCCGAAGCCGGCTCCCGCTCTGGGAAGGAGCCCTTCCGTGGGGTCTCCTGGCGCCAGCCCCCTCGGGCCCAGGGCGTGGTGACGAGCCCCATCCTACCCCCGGCCTGCCTCTGGGAGCCCCGGGCGGGCAGCTGTCAGCCAAGGTGGCCTGGCCGGTGGGCGCAGTGGGCACGCCGAGCTTGGCCGAGGCCTCCCTCCGAGGGGCCGCTGGCTGAGCTCTGGGCCTGACCAGGGCAGGAAAGTCAGGGCGGTCACTGAGGCAGAGGAGCGGCGGGCGCCAGGTCCTGAGGTGGGACGTGGACCCGGGCGGGGTGGGGGACGCTGTGGCTCATGACCCCTCCCCCCGCCGCCTCCACTGCCCCTTGAGAAGTGTGACATTTAGAGAAGCGCCTGAAGTGGGCTTACTGTGTGATCTGGGTTTGACCGACAGCCCCTCTCCTAGGTGAGCCCCCCGACGCCGCCACGCCACAGCCCGCCCGGGCACCGAGGCCGCAGCCCTGCACATCGCTGGGGAGGTGAGTCGGCCGCGCCTGTTGGCTCTGCGTGGGCACGGACAGGTGGCACCTGCCGCACTCCTGTGGGCGCCCGCCCTGACTCCTGGGTGCCTGTGGGGCCAGGCCACACCGGCGTCTTGGCCGCAGGCTGCTCCCTGCGCGACACTGCTTGTCGGCCCTGGACTTGGTGGCCGGGCTGCAGGCCCCGAGGCGGATGTGCCCGGTGCCCTCCCCTGAGGTCCAGGCTCAGCGGTTGGGGGTCCCATCCCCTACGGGCCACACGGGCGGCTCACGCTGGGCTCGGGGAGGCCACTGCCTGCCTGCCTGGTCAGCCTGCTTCGAGCCCCAGCCCCACCACTCCCGAATCCCCAGACGCGTCTCCTCCTCTGTCCGGTGGGCAGGCTCACGGCCAGCGCCGACCTGGCAGCCGGCACATGCATGGGCGAGGCCGAGCCGTGAGGGGCTGTTGGCGCCAACAGCAGCCCCTTCTGCCCTCCCCTTGCGCCGGCCGGGCCAGAGGGCTGCTCCAGCCACCCCCCGCCCCCGGGTGGCCAGGCCCCGCTGGCACTGGGTCCGCTGACAGCGTCCTGCAGGGAGATTCGTGTCGCCAGGGCCCAGCCTGGTCCCAGCGCGTGGCCAGGTGGGGGCGCTGCTCCGGACCCTGCCCAGATGGGGAGAGTGGGCAAGGCGCCCTTGGCCCTAAGCCTGGCAGTGCCCTGGCTGGCCTGTGCGCCTGTGCACCCCTCCGCGGCTCCGGGCTGCGTGAACTGTGTGTGCCGTGGGCGGGCCGGGGCTGGGTGCCTGCGGCCGGAGCCACACTGAGGCCCATCCCTGCCTCACACGGCCCATGCAAGACCCATGCGGCATTGCCCGCACTGCGGGGGTCAGTCGGCTCCATGCTGACCGGCGCGAGGGGCCACCCGGTCCTGGTCCTGCTCAGCACCCCCATTTGCCCTCCAGGCTCCCCCTGCGCAGCACACCTGCCAGGGGCCCGTCCACGCCAGCTGCCCAGAGCTGCTCGCGCGGTGCCGCAACCCCGGCCAGCTCCCGGCGCCTGTCGGCCTTGCCCACGCCAGCCGGCCGCCGGCTCTCCGGCCTTCCACTGGCAACCCCCCGAGCCGGGCCCCGAGCTCTGGCCTCCCCGCTGTGTGTGTCTGTTCGGCGACTTCCCGCTGCACCGCAGAGCGAGTCCTCGGTGAGGTGAGACAGGAGCTGACCGCGTCGCCGCAGGTTCCTCAAGCGCGGCCCTTGTGCCGGGCGGGCCGCAGCTCTGCAGCGTCGGGCTGGGCTGTGGGCCGGCCGTGGTTCCCCGTCCTGGCCGGGGCTCTGAAAGGAGGGTGTGGGCGGGTCCCCAAGCAAGTCCCCTCTGCGTGGACAAGCTCTCCCGGGCGAAGTGCAGACGAGAGGCACGCGAGGAGCCTCCGCAGGACGGGGCTCTGGCCACCTTGTCCCCCGGCCCCAGAGGTCCCGCCACCTGGCCTCTGGGCTCTCGGTGGGAGGCGACCGCACACAGAAGTCTGAGACAGATTCCAAACTCGCGGGGCACCTGCTGCCTGCCCGCCACGACTGGGTCCGGCAGCCCCAGGCCTTCTGGCCACCCCCTCCCAACCCTTCCTGCACCCCACTCCCATTTGCTCTCCAGTGTCTCCCAGGCGCTGAGAGCCAGGCCTTCCGTCGGGCGGGCACCCTCCCCAGGGCTGAGGACCTGGCCCTGGTCGGTGCTCAGCGGGCCCAGCGGCCCCGCGGTCGGCCCGGCCCCCTTACTCGGGTGGTCTGCGGGGAGGCTTCCTGGCACTCGGCAGACGGCCTGGGCCTGGCTCTGCCCTGCCCGGCGGGGCTCCGGCCCATGTCTACGGCAGCAGGAGCTGGTGCCCTTCACCCAGCTGCGCTGAGAACCGGAGTGGGAGGAAGGCATGGGAGGCGGTTCTGGGTTCACCAGGCAGCAGTGAGGCCCGAGGCCGCAGTGGTGGATGGAGGTCGCTGCTCGTGGTGCCGGCGCCTTCCTCCCGTGAAGAACCTGCGGGAGGGGGTGTTGGTGGGTGCACGGAGGTGCCGGCTGGAGAGGCCTGCTGGTCCCGTCACTCAAGCAGGACTGAGGGGAAGGGCGGAGCGGCAGCTTCCTTGGGCTGGACAGGGGCGCTGGGCTGGACGGTGCAGAAGCAGGGCCAGGCCGACGGCGTTTTGCAGAAACGTCCTCAGGAGACTCTCCGCCCGCAGAGCTGCGCCCGCGGGGGAGAGCAGCGGCCAGGCTGCTCCCAGGAGCCCTGACACGTCGCCCGGCGGCAGCTTCTCTCCGCCGTCCGCGGTGCCACAAGCGCTGACCTTCTCTCCGGAGAAGAGTGATTTTCTGTTCTCGCCGAGTGTCCCCACACAAGCAGCCCTGGACAAGACGCGGCCACTGTCAGACACACCCCCGCGAGAGGTAACCGGGCGACTTGGGCCGCGGGCTGCAGAGCGCCCACCTCCGGCCGCTAGGGAAGAGGCCCCACCACCCCCAGCCCTTGGCCCTGGAGGGCGGGGCCTGGGACTCGGAGGGCCGGGTCAAGGGCAGGGAGCATGAAGCGGCTGGTAGCAGCGGACTGGGGGTGCGCCCCCACTTGGCCACCGTCGGGAGTGAGGCGCAGGGTGGGGAGAGAGCAGTGCCCCTGGGTCTCCAGGCAGTCAGCCACTGGATCACAAGCGAAGAGCTAGCGTCTCCCAAGACAGCTTACCAAAGAGCTTGTCATTTGTCCAGGCCATTCTTGTGGATATCAAGCTAGATGAACTTACGATCGCCCCCAAAGTGGAGAGCACGCCCCTCATCGACCTCCCCCTCATCGACTTTGGCAGCACTCCCCAGGCAAAGGCGGCCCACGGCCCAGAGAGCCGCCCTCTGATCGACCTCCTGGCTAACACGCCCGACTTGAGCAGGGGCAGCACGCCCAAGCCCGTCCACGAGGTGGCGCAGGTGAGCCCGTGGCAGCGTCCCTGGGGGCCCAGGTTCCTCTGGGGGCACGTCCTGGCAACCTGCTGCCAGGTCAGTGGGTTCCCAGGGCCCCCGTGTCTCAGCTTGCTGGGTGTGCCTGGCGCCCACCAGGGCCCACTAAGCTGCGCCACAGAGCCCGGGAACTCCTGGACGGTGGTGCACTGGGGGCTCAGGTGACTCCTGCTGCCAGCCTCCTCAACGGACAGTGGGGTTCACTGTGCCACCGTGTGTCCTGCAGTGGCAGGTGGCACGGGCAGCCTGGTGTCCAGGAGACGGGCCTCGGGGCTTGTGCCGGTGTCCTGCTCACCTGCCCGTCCCTTGCAGCTGATAGACCTGGCGTCCCCCCTCATCCAGCTGAGCCCCGAGGCTGACAAGGAAAACGTGGACTCGCCGCTCCTCAAGTTCTAAGTGGATGGAGCCCTCCGACGATGTCAGAAACAGTCGCTCACAGTGGCTTTCAGCCCCTAGGGGTACAGTGTATTGGGTCAAGGGGGCGAGCCGGAGCAGAGGCGCCAGGCCGGGGCAGGGCTCCCGGCGCCTGGCACACGCTTCTCTCCAAGTGAATTGTTTTTTTGTTTTGCATCTTTTATAGGTGAAACAGCAAGTGACTGTTTTTAAAAATAAGTTTGTGTGAAAAGTTAAATATTCTTGATTTAAATTAAATTGTAAAATAAATGTTAAAAGCATACAGTGATTTCCAAGAGCTTGGTTTTCAAACAAGTTATTTTTACCACTAATTGACATGCAAGATTTACATTATCGAAAGTTGGGTTCAAAATTCAGCGCCACCCGCCATGCCTGAGGCTGGGCCCTCAAGACAGGAGGGCTGGGCCTGGGGAGCTGTTCACCGCCTGGCAGCATGCGCAGCACCCTACTTAGGAGGATTTCTCAGCCTTTGAGCAGTGGCCTCAGGGGACAGAGGAAGACCCGCCCGAGGCTGGGAGGGCAGTGGGGCCCCCGGGGCTGGGAGAGGAGCTGGTGGCTGACCCCCAGGGTCCGGAGCGTGGGCATGGGGGTGGGTGGTGCCCCGCGGGCACCTCAGGAGGGACAGTCTCCAGTCCCCGCAGCTGCGGGCAGACTTGCTGGGGCGGGGCGGCTTGGACGCGCTGTCCCGCCCTAGCAGTCCACTCAGAATCGTGCCGGCCCTGCGCCCTCGCCCTCTGCTCAGCTCCGGCGGGGCAGGGACTTGGGATCAAGCATTAGCACCCGCCGCGCAGGGCCCAGGGACCGTCCCGCCGCGGCGGAACGCGCGCACCGAGCACGCGCCGCCAGCCGGGCCGCGTCAGGGGCGCCGCGGGGCGGGACTTCCGGCGCGGCGCGGAAGTGGCGGCGGCGGTGGGGCCGGCGGCGGCGCGCGGATGCTGGCGGCGCGGCACGTCGTGTGCGCCCTGTCCGGCGGGGTGGACAGCGCCGTGGCCGCGCTGCTGCTGAAGCGCAGAGGTGAGGCGGCCGGCGCCGCACTCTCGCGCCCCGGGCGCCCGCTGCCCCCGAGGCCGCGGCCGCCGAGCGGCGCCTGGACGCTGGCCCGCCCCGGCTCGGCGCCCGAGGGCAGAGCGGCCCGAGTGCCCGTCTCGGGCGAGCCGCGCGGCCTCCCCCGGCGCGGAGGCGGCGCCGCGCCCGTGGCTAGGCCGAGTCCGCGCGTGCCGCGGGGCGGTCGGGGCGCCGTGGCCGGCGCGAAGGGAGGTGGGGCTGGGGAGGAGCGCGACGCCGGGGAGGGCCGCGCCGGACGCCCGGCGGGGCAGACGGTGCCCGGCGCGGGCTTGTGTGCGGGGCGGAGGCCGGCCCGAGAGGCCCCTGCACTCCCCTGCACGGGAGGGCTCCTCCCCAGGACTCAGACCGCGCAGCCGCCCTGCGCTTCCCGACGCTGCGGGACGCGGCTCAGGGCAGGCGGGGCCTCTGTCCGGTCATGGCGGGCTGCCCGGGCCTGGCTGGAGCCGCCCGCCCCGTGCCCCTGGAAAGTGAGGGGTCAGCGGGTGCCAAGGTCCCTCCCGGTGCCTGGGCCCGTGCCAGGTGAGGGTCACAGCTCCGGGAGAGGAACGGCCGGGCAGACAGGCCCAGGAGAGGGGCTCCAGACCCGCGCGCGGGTGTGGCTGCTCTGGCACCCGCAGCTCCTGGGCTGGGCGCGGCTGGGCCCCGGTCCCGGGTGGAGTGTGACCCAGCCCCGGCCTTTGAGGACCTCTGTGCCTTAGTGGGTTGCGGGGCTGGGGAACCCACACCTTTAAGACGGGCCCCAGCTGTCGCGTGCAGCCAGAGAGGCAGAATCCGGTGCCGCAGGGAGCAGGAGGGAGGCGCCTGATGACCTGCTGGCAGCTGGCCCTCGCCCTTGGGCGTCTTTTGACCCAACCATCAGGGGCCGAGGGGCTCGCTAGGCCGGGGTGAGGCTGCGGCGGGTCTCGGTATCCGGCCGGTGCTCTGTCCCATGGGGAAGGGGAAGGCCCCTGCCACGCACCCTGTGACGGCAGCCAAGGCGGCTCGTGCCTGACGGCTCGGTGGACCCAGTGGGGGTTTGCGTGGCGATGGGGCTGGACCGGGCTCCCCTTCTAGCGCCTGAAATGGGGCTTGTGAAATCTGCTGAGCTGCTGCTGCACTCATTCGCTCAGCAGAAGCCTCTCCCGCTGGCAGCGCCGCTGGCAGGGCACAGAGATGAGCCCCGTGCTCGTCTTGGGGACCTCAGTGGTGGCCCCATGCGGGGGAGGAGCGGCTGGGGGGGAGGGCGCTTGGTCCTGACCCTGGTGTGAATCAGCCCTGAATGTGGGGTGGGGCCGTGGGGCTGGGCTCAGACGCGCCTGAGGTCGCCTCCTCCCGCCGCAGGTTACCAGGTGACGGGGGTGTTCATGAAGAACTGGGACTCCCTGGACGAGCACGGCGTGTGCGCCGCCGACAGGGACTGCGAGGACGCGTACCGGGTCTGCCGGGTGCTGGACATCCCCTTCCACCAGGTGTCCTACGTGCGGGAGTACTGGAACGACGTGTTCAGGTGGGTGCTGCTGTCAGGGAGGCCGGCAGGGGGCGCCCAGCACCCTTTGCCCCCAAGTACCGGCCCCGCCGTCCCTGAGGAGCCGTCCCGGCAGGGAGAGGCGCCAGCTGCTAGGTTGGGGAGGGCACCGAGGCTCCGGCGCCCTGCGTGCGTGTCTGCTCACGAGACCAGTAATGGGGGTGGGCTCTGGAAAAAAGAGGTGACTCGCTCCCCGTGCCTTTGGGAAGCCAGAAATAAACACAGAAGCTTTTCAAATCTGGCGCACCCCCGCAGCTGTTTTGAGCGCTCTCTCCCCGTGAGGCACTGCTGGAAAGGTCGCCCGCTCCGGGGGTGCCGTCCAGGTGGAGGGGGCCTTTGTCTGCGAAGGGGGCAGGGGCGCGGGGAGCTGAAGGGGGCGGTGTGCGGCTGGTCAGGCTTCTTGGGGAGGCGCGGCCCGACTGCCCTTGAGTGAGGGAGCGGGGGACAAGGGGCGCGGGGACCTGGCGGGGCCTGAAGCCGCAGGCCGGGCTCAGGCGGGTGTGTGTGGCCTGGGGTGGCCGTGGTGACACGCATGGGCTGGGTGGCGCTTTAGGGGAGAAAAAGCGGGTTCAGTCCTAATCCTGCCCGCGTTGTGACTTGGGCAGTTGATTTGACTTTCTTGAGTCAGTTTTCTCCTTGAAGTGGGGGTGGCGCCTCCCAAGGTCGCTGTGCGGCTCCATGCGCTTCTCTACGCTCCTGGTCCCATGCCCGGCGGTGGCGTTGCCACTCTGATGGCGCCGTTCAGGGACATGAGCCTCGTGGCTGCGGGGCCAAGCCCAAGTGGGGCTGCAGGCAGGGCCTGTGGGCTGCTGGGGGGTCGCAGGGCTGAAGGCAGCAGAGTCAGCTGGGGCTGCGAGCACCCTGGGCCAGGCGGCAGGCAGGCGCCTTCGCTCCGCGAGCCGGTTCTGCCATAGGGCCCTTCCGGTCCCGCGCAGATTGGGGGGAGGGGGCCGCCGCGGGCCTGCGGCAATGGCGCAACATTGCGGGCAGTGGAGCATCCCCATCACTGCTCAGTCTGGAAGTTTGCGCGCCCCGTGGCGTTTGGGGGTCACTCACCCCTGACAGGCGGGGCTCCAGGCTCTAGCCCGCTCTGCAGATCCCTGCTCTGGGCCTCGGCCCGTGCGGGTGGTGAGGGGAGCGCGCCCCAGGCCCCAGCTCCTGTCCTGGGCCCACGGGGCCAGCCCTCCGGCCGGTGCCCACGCGTGACCTGCCTGTCCGCGCGCTCACAGGTGCTGCGGCGCATGTCTCTGCGGCCTTTCGTCCGTGGCCCTCGCCGTCAGGGTCAGGGTCATGGTTAGGCGGCCTCAGCCCGGCCGGCTTCTCCTCTGCCCTGTGGCCGGTGCGCCGTCCGCCCTGCCTCTGCTGGGGTGTTCACAGCTCTGTCTCCCCCACCTAGCGAGGGCTCAGCCTCTGCACAGCTCCGGGGCGGGGCTTGCAGGGGAAGTTTGGGGGACGGTGGAGAGTGAGCACAGGTTTTACCTGAGAATTAAGAAAAAAGGGGAAGTGTGCAATGACATCGCGTGTTCTTGAAAACAGCAGGCGTCTTCACGCCCTCAGGGCAGCGGTCGGAGACGACTGGGCACAGCCCAAGTCAGGGCGCAGCCGCGGGGGCTGTGTGGGCTCCCGGGCAGTCTCTGTTCCCGTCAGCGGCGTCCTGCAGCCCTCGGGATGCAGTGGGGGCGCTGGGTTAAGGGGAGATGTGACCCCGTCCACCAGGCAGGACTGGGCCCTCTGCCGCCTCACCTTCCTCCCAGCCGGTCTGCGGCGCGCTCCGGGGCCCCCCAGCCGCAGAGGTGTGTGCCCCGACCTCAGCCAGGAGCTTCCCCTCACCCCTGGGCCGGGCTGCGGTTGCAGGAGGGCCCCGGCGCGTTCGTTGGGGCCTCTGGTGGGGAAGGGGGGGCGAGGCTGACGCGCGGCCAGCCAGGGCCAGGGAGGGGCAGCCATCAGCCAGCACTGTGCCCGCCGCGCCTGCCGTGCCGGGCCTGCATGTGGCATGGCGTGGCCAGGAGAGCCGCGGGTAACTGAGTGGGCTTGTTTTGTGCAACGTCTCCCTCTGAGAAGTGACGGGTCTTTCCTCTGTTTCCAGTGACTTTTTAAACGAGTACGAGAAAGGACGGACCCCCAACCCTGACATCGTCTGCAACAAGCACGTCAAGTTCGGCTGTTTCTTCCGTTACGCCGTGGGCAGCCTGGGTGAGACGTCTGGATGATTTCCGTTTGTCTAAAACAAAGTGTACCCTTTTCAGAAGTAGCCAGAAGCCAAAGGCTCGGAGACAGCTGCTTCTTGGAGGGGTGGCCGGGCCGGGCGGCACCGGTGCCGGGTGGTGCGCCCGCTGGGCCGGGCTCGGGCCAGGACTTGGGGAGCTGGGCGTTCGTTTCTGGGGTGCGTCCTTTGGCTAGTCCTGCTGAGGTCTCTGCTCCTGCTTCCAAAAGTGGGTTTCTGCTTTGTCCCGCGCCGGAGCCGGGCCTGCGGCTGGTCCAGACGGGGTCTCAGGCGGGTCTCGCAGGCTGCTCTAGAAGCCCCCGGCCAGCACCGTCGGCCACGGCTTTGTCCGGCTGTCGGTCCTGCTGCTCGCTGCCGCCTGCCTGGGGGGTCCCTGCCTGCTCGCCCACCTTCCTGCTGCCCACCTCCCTGACTCCCCTCGGTGTCTGCTGTGGGGTCCTGTTCCTGTTCCCGCTATTGGGGTCACCGAACTGACTCCCGAGGTTCTGACCCCGGCCTGAGTCGCCGTCCCGAGGGGTCGCCGCGTGCCCGACGGTGTGTGGGGGCACTGGGCTGCCCGTGAGCCCGAGGCCAGGGCTGCTGGCCATGCTGTCCTGTCAGCACTTGTGTAGAGACCAGGTGGGGACAGAGGGACAGGTGACCTGCGGCTGAGGTGGCCGCGATGATGCTCCCTGCAGGAGAAAGTCAGAGGGCCTTGGCCAGCCGAGCGCTGGGCCGGGCCCAGGCGGGGGAGCTGCCCCCGCAGCAGGAGGCGCTCGGGCCCCGGCCGGCGGTGGCTCGGGAGGGGCTGGCACCCCTGGGCACTGGGGACCCCGCTGCAGCAGGGCCCCCGCGTGGGGCTGCACCACGGTCGGCCGGGCTGGCCGCGCAGGAAGAGGGTGCAGGGCCCTTGGGGGGCTGAGGCGCTGCTGCCTCCTCCTCCGCAGGGAGCCCGGGTCCGTCTGTCAAGGCTCTGGGGCTTCCGTGGGGACGTCCCTGCTCTAGCTTTACTGTGTGCAAAGCGCCGCTCTGGCAGGCCTCGCGGAGAACCCCGCCGTGCGTGCTGGTGCCTTGGGGAGATGGGCTGGGGGAGGTGTCTGTTTCCTTTGCTAGGGGCTCCATCAGAATGCCAGCCGTGTCCGGGGTCCTCGCTCTGGCAGGGGGACGTGGCCCTTCTGTGTCTGTCTCACGCTGAGTTTGGCAGCTTAACGCTTTGTGGTCCGCTCACGTATTAGTATGTGTTTTGTCGCCAGTGTCAGGTGGCCGCTCACGTATTAATACATCTAGTCTCCGGTTTTGCGCGCCACGGGGGATTTATTTGGGACTATTAGGAGCTGATTCTTTGATCGTGCTCAGTCTAGAAGCTTTACACATTGTTTTGGTGAAAGTGTAAGGTGTTTTATGAGAGACATTAGTTTTTTTAATATCCAGTAGTTCAGGAGTTGTGTGTGTTTTATTGAATGCTTATACCATTCATGTGGTGGCACAGAAAATGGCTGTCTCTGCCCAGCTGCCGCCCGCTGGGGGCACAAACGCTGCTCCTCAGGACAAGCGGCTGCTCGGCGGCTGGCGTGGGGGTGCCGCCCGCAGACCCCAGCCGCCTGCCCCGGTGCCGGCTCGTGCGGGCCCTGAGCCCTGTGTCCTCCCCAGGCGCAGACGCAGTCGCCACAGGCCACTACGCCAGGACGTCGCTGGAGGACGAGGAAGTGTTTCAGCAGAAGCACATTAGGAGGCCAGAAGGGCTTTTCAGAAACCGTTTTGAAGTCAGGAACGGTGAGTGAGCGCGGCCGGGTGGCTACTGGTGGACGCAGCACCGGCTGGTGCAGCCATGCCCGAGCTCCCCGCCGCTGCTGCGTCAGGCGCGGCCCGGGGCCTGCGGTTGGGCCGCGGGAGCCATCGGGGCAGGGCCGGGTCAGCGACACACGCACCTGGGCCACCCGGTTCTAGGCTCCACGCCACCAAGCACCCATGACGTCGGCGGGCATCGACGCTCCCAGTGGGCTGGTGCCCTGACTTGGCGTCAGGGCGGGGGTAGGGGGCTGTGCCCATGCCGGGCCCTGCCGCGGCCTCCGTGGGGCCGGCCTTGCAGGGCTGTGGGCCTTGGGCCGGTGCATGCTAGCCCGGGGGCCCGGGGCCCTCCCCGCGGCACAGGGGCGCCGCTGAGGGCGCACCCAGCCCAGGCTCCTGCGGCCCCTGCCTGCAGGGTGTGGCCTCCAGCCCGCTGCCATAGGCCCTGGCGGGGCTGATCGGGTGCTCGGCTTCCCGGTGCTCCCCGGCCCTCCAGGCGCCGGGAAGACACAGCCTGAGGCAGGGCCCTCGGGAGCCACAGCTGGCCAGAGAGCAGGAGGGGGTGCTGCGTGGGGCGCCGGCAGCTGCCCGCAGGCCGGTCGTCTGCGTGGCCCCCGCATGCTGGGGGCGGGCGCGGGTGCGGGCGCTCGCACGGGGCTCCGTTTCTGGTGGTGCCCTGGGGCTTGGGGCCTGCTGGGGTCCCCTGGGCCTGGGTCCTTGGGGAGAGTCAGTCACAAGGGGCAGCGGGGGCCTGGGCCACAGGTGTGTGGGGGTTTGTGGGGGCCGGAGCCCCGGCACCCCGTCTGACGCTAGCGCCTTCCTGTCGGGGCTCATCTGCTTTTCAGGACAGGCCATCGGGGCTTGTTGGAAGCATGTCGGCCTATGAGAAATGTATTCTGGGGCTTCCGTGCGCCCCTCAGGTGTTTGGCTGGGCTTAGTTATTGAAGCAGAGGCGGGATTTGTCCGTGAGCGTGGCCGAGCGCTGCCCGGCGGGGCGCGGGGCTTCCTGCGTCACAGCAGGGCACGTCCAGGCGCGGCCCGTCCGCAGCTGCCCATTGCTGCCCCGTGGGGGCGCGCCCCACGGCCGCCTGTCTCCCGCGCCCCTGTCACGCGGGGGAGCAGCGAGAGTGACTTGGAGGCGGCTGGCACTGGCCCGCAGGCCGAGCCTCGCACCAGCGTCGCTGGGAGTGGGGCGCCCTGGTGCCCACCCCTCAGGCTCCGCGGCCCTGGGCTCCCCGCGTGCCCCGGGCACAGACCGCCCCTCCCGGACGCGAATGTGCTGCGGGCAGTGCGTGCAGAGCGGGCGCAGGACGGCCCGGCCCAGACCCCTGGGGTGCCCCGCAAGTTGTTCTCACCGCTCGGGACCCTTCTCCCGTGCGGTCTCGCTTGCGGGGATGCTGTGCCCTTGTCAGCGAGCTGCCCGCCTCTGCGCTCGCCGGCTGCGCGTGGGGGCGCTGCTCTCCGTGGCCGCGGCCGCCTCTCTGGTGTCTGGGGTGGCGGGTTGGGCTCCGCCGCCCGGGCCGGTCCCGGAGCGCAGAGACCTCGCAGGGGCAGGCGGCGCTTCGGGCCTGTAACGTGTTTTGTTCTTTGCTTTGGCAGCGGTAAAGCTCCTCCAGGCAGCTGACGGCTTTAAAGACCAGACCTTCTTTCTCAGCCAGGTTTCCCAGGAGGCCCTGAGGCGAACCCTCTTCCCTCTCGGGGGATTAACGAAAGGTTTTGTAAAGAAAATAGCGGCTGAGAATAGACTTCATCATGTGCTCCAGAAGAAAGAGGTGTGTGCGTGCCCTGTCCCGGGACAGCCTGGGCTGGGCCTGGTTCTTCCCAGGACCTCTGGGGCCCCGGAAGCCTGCGGGGCTGGGCGGCGAGGGCAGGGCTCCGTCGCTGCCAGCACACGGCCTGCGCAGGGCCCTCTGCCGGACTGCCGTGCTGCCGCCCGCGAGGACAGTAGGGGCCAGTGCGGGTCCGCCTGCCCCCAGGAGCCCGCTGAGCCCGTGAACATGTGGGTCGCGCCCGGCAGGGAGGTCCCAGGTCCGGAAGGGAGGGGCCTCTCAGGCTGGGGCTCGCCCGCCGTGCCATGGGGCGGGGCCCGGGGGAGAGGAAGTGGGCGCGTCCAGGGCCCGGAGAGCGAGTCCCGGCCTTCGAGATGGGCAGACGGACGCCGCCGGAGCCTGCTGGGGGCTGTGCGCTGAGGATGCAGGGGGCGGGGGCGCGGAGGCCCCGAGGCAAGACCCAGCCTGACCTGGGGGGTTGGGGTCCCGGTGCTGCGGCCGGCCTGGTCAGCTCGGCCTGGCCTGCTCAGGGGCCGAGGCGGCCATGGCCGTCTCCCTGTGCTGGGCCGTCTGTGCGTGGAGCTGGTGGCCAGTGTGGTGGTGGGAGCAAGTCCCAGCCGTGGCACGGACCCCTCGCCGCCTCCCGCGACCTGGGCTCGAGCAGTCAGTGCCGTCCCAGGCCGGTCTGGCCCCAGGGCCGGCACTTGCTCACCCAGTGGCAGGCAGCTGGGGGCCTCGGCTGGCGCCGGGGCAGCGTCCGGCCTGCGGGCCGTGGCGCGGGTGTGGCCCAGCCCCACACGCCCTCCTGTCGTCGCAGAGCATGGGCATCTGCTTCGTGGGCAAGAGGAATTTCGAGCACTTCATCCTGCAGGTGCGTGTCCCCGGGCGCGTCCCCAGGCGCGGGGAGCCGGCCGCTGGGCCCCCGCGGTGACGCGTCTGTTTCAGTATCTGCAGCCCCGGCCTGGTAAATTCATCTCCATCGAAGACAGGCAGGTCCTGGGGACGCACCAAGGTGAGACTCGCGCGGCCAGACTCGAGTTGGGCCCCGGCTCTGGGTTTCTCCAAGCCCGTGCTCCCTTCGCCTCTGCACGACGAGGGACGGGGTGCTGGGGCGCTGGGGACGCGGCTGACCTTGGACCAGGGTGTTTGCGGTCGACGGTGTGGCCGCCTCTCGCCGCCCCTACGCGTGCCCCTGACTCAGGAGGCCTCGCACCGCGCTACTGGCCAGAGCCAGATGGCAGCACGCGCTGCCCTGGTGCCGGCGGGAGGGGCTCGAGTTTCCTGGCTTGGGGCGCCATGCGTTTGCGGCGCCCAGGGGCGAGCTGCCCGAGCAGTGTGGGCACACGAGCCGGACCCCAACCCCCCAGGTCAGGCAGGCTCAGCCTGGACGGGGCCAGGGCCCTGACGTCCAGGGAGGCCTTGACCACGGTCGGCCTGACGGCTGAGGACAGCCCCGATGGCGTGTCCCCACCATCGGGGATCCCCACCCCATCTGGATCCAGAGCTGGGGTCTGGGGAGCAGGGACAGGGCCGCAGGGTCTCCGAGCTGCTCCCGCAGGACCGCAGCGGGGGGCGGTGTGGCCGGCTTGGGTGCCGCCACACCCTGGGCCACGCCTGCTCGCAGGTGGGGGGTCAGGCCGCCCCGAGGCCTGGGCAGAGGAGGGGCCACGCTGACGTCTGCAGGGGCGGGCACAGCTCATCGGGGACTCGCCGCCCAGCCCCCTGGCGGGCGGGGGCGGGGCGAGGGGTCGCCCTGTGGACGCCCTGCCCTCTCACAAAGCCCCCCGCACAGGCTGGTTCCTGTACACGCTGGGCCAGCGTGCCAACATCGGCGGCCTGCGGGAGCCCTGGTACGTGGTGGAGAAGGACAGCGCCACGGGCGACGTGCTGGTGGTGAGTGGGCGCTGCCTCCCGCGGCCCTGGAGCCTCGGGGTCTGGGGCGGGTCCGCACAGGGCAGGTGCCGCCGCCTCACCGAGCCGGTAGGGCCACAGGTGCTGCTGGTGTCCAGCGGGTGGAAGCCGGGGTGCCCGTGAGAACCCCACTTAGCGCAGGGTCCAGCCCTGGGCTGTCGTGGACCCGGGGACTGCCTCAGGGCCGGGCCGGGCCGCCAGCGGCTTCAGCGGAGACCGAGCAGGCTCAGGGGCTCTGGGAAAGCGGCCGGGCAGCCATGGACGCCCGGGGGGCGCGTCGGTTTCAGCATCTGCACATGGGGTCCAGGTCGGGGCCCAGAAGGGGGGAGCTCAGCCCTCCCCCAGCCTGCTGCGCCCTCTTTCGGAGGCCACGAGCCCGGTGCAGGCGGGAGACGCAGCCCTGGCTGTGGGGCCCGCAGCCCTGCCCCCCGGCACTCCACTTCCTGCTGAGTGTGCCCGCTGGGCAGCTGGGGCCAGCCGCGGGCCCCGGGAAGCACCTGTCGCCAGGATCGGCCCCCAGGAAGTGCGGCTGAGGCGCCTGACCTCCGCATCCGCTCACAGGCCCCGCGGACAGACCACCCCGCCCTGTTCCGAGAGCTGCTGCGGACCGGCCGGGTGCACTGGATGGCGGAGGAGCCGCCCGCCCCGCTGGCACGGGACAAGATGCTGGAGTGCCACTTCCGCTTCCGCCACCAGATGGCGCTAGGTGACCGCGGGCATCCTGCCGCTCAGATGCTGCGCAGCCCCAGCCCCTCGCCCTCCGCGCCCGGCGACGCCCCAGACGGTCTTGGAGCGGCCCTGGCGCGTGGGTTCAGGAGGGGCCCCACTGCGGCCAGTGCATGTCGCCGCTGGCCTCTGGCCGCCACCCGGCTTCCCCGAGTGGGCCTCGCCCTGCTGCGGTGCCGCGCTCCCCAGAGCTGGGCTGACGCGCTTGGCCAGGCCACACCCCCACCCAGGGCCCTTCTCTTCTCCCAGTGCCCTGCGTGCTGACCCTCAACCAGGACGGCAGCGTGTGGGTGACAGCCGTGACGCCTGTGCGGGCCCTTGCCCTGGGGCAGGTGAGTGGGGCGCCCACCGGGGCAGGGCTGGGGCAGGATGGGGCCCCCCCTCCCGGGGCCTGGGCCTGGCCCGAGTCCCCGCTGCCCTGGCCGCCCCCGACCTTGGCCTTCTGCTCCCAGACCCGCGCGTGCGGCACGTGGCCAGCGCTCCCCCCACCCCCCACGGCCCCAGGCAGCTGACCGGTGCCGGCTGAGGGGCAGGGGCTGCGGCACCAGGCCCCCGGGAGCCGGCCCCGCCTCGCGGCCTCTGTGCTGGCCCAGAGCAGAGCGCCCCTCCGACGGCTCCAGCGGTGGCCCAGGCAGGCCGGCGCCCGCATGACCTCGCTGTCCCTGCAGTTCGCCGTGTTCTACAAGGGTGAGGAGTGCCTGGGCAGCGGGAAGATCCTGCGCCTGGGGCCGTCCGCCTACACGCTCGAGAGAGGCCGGAGCCGACCCCCAGCGGCCACCGAGGGCGCCGGCGTGGGACCGGGCAGCGGCCCGACCTCGGGGCCCCCGCCATGACCCAGCCCGAAGGCCCCTGAGGGTCCCGGAGCCGACGAGAAGCAGAGCCCAGCAGAGGCCGCCAGAGGGCTGCGGCCATGAGGCGTGGGGGCCTGGCCAGGCCGCCCAGGGCTCGGGGAGCAGGGAGGCCCGGGAGGGCCACCGCAGTGCCCAGCGGGGCTGCGGCCGGGGCGGGCTGTGCGACCCCTGCGGCGGAATAAAGTTCTCTGTGATGTGGCTCCTGGTGTGGCCCCTGGTGTGGCTCGCAGCGGGAGGCCGGGCGCTCGGGGGCAGTGCGGCACCGGCTCCCCGAGTGGTGTGGCAGGCGAGGGGCAGCGGCGACCCCCTCTCTCCGAGTTCCGGGCGGCCAAGGACGGGTGGCTGGCCTTGGCCGAGTCCGGGCCGGAGGGACAGTGGCCCTTCCGCGTGGCGCCCACACCCTGGCGGCTCCGGAACCGGGAGGGGCGAAGCCCCCGAGGGACGGCTGTGGGGCCGGGTGGCGGCTGGCCAGGGCCCACAGGCCACGGTGGGGGGCGCCATCCCGCTGTGCTCCCTGTAGGGGAGGAGCCTCCTCTGGGCACACCCCCAGACCAGACCACCCTAGCCCAGGGCACTGCGGGCACAGGGGCTGGGCACCCCTGGCAGAGTGCACGGGGGCAGGGCAATGAAGCTCAGCTGCCCCCTGGCCCTGAGAGCAGCGCCCACACCCCCACCTCAGGCCAACCTCGGCCTCAGACGCGGCTTTCTGTTGCCGCTTCAAGTGGGCTCTGTGGGTTGGAAGGTTCTAGAGCAGAGGTGCAGACTAGAGAGCTGGGGCCCCGGCAGGCTGGGGCGGCGGGTGTCAGCCACACCCCCTTGGAGCCAGGTCCACGCTGGCCCTTGGAGGACCCCGAAGCCATGGCTGGTGACTGGTCCCCCCACTGAGGTACAGCCTCCTCCAAGTGGCGGCAGCGTCTCCTCTGGTCTGAAGGGCGGGGTGGGGGAGCCGAGCAGGTGCCTGCTGGACTGGGGGGGCGGGTCCGAGTGGGGGCCCTCCGTGCTGCCTTGACTGGGCTGAGTCCCCGCCAAACCCCCCCCTCCCCGCCCCGGGAGAAACACAAGCGGCCGGCGTGGGGCGCACGTGGGCCCCGGCAAGGCCCGCGCTCATTCTGGCTCATTCTGGCGCTCGCGCGGGCTCCCTGCCCGGAGCAGCCGCCCTCAGCCCCGCCCCGCCCCGCCCAGGTGCGCCCGCTCAGCAGCCCACTGCGCGCAGGCGGCCCCGTCAGCGCGCCCCGCCCCACCGCCCCCTGCGCCAGCTCGGCCGGGCCCCGCCGAGGCCCGCCCCTCCCTCGCCCGCGGCCCACGCCTCGGGGCCTGCCCACGGCCCCCTTGGCGAATGTGGGGCCGCAGCGACCGCAGAAGCGGACGGAACCCCACGGCCCAGGGGGCAGAGCGCGTGCCCAGCGTAGCGGCCGGGACCAAGGCCCTGTCCCCGCGAGGGCCCGTGCCCTGCGCGCCGAGGCCACCGGCCACACCCCGCACCCCAGGGCGCCCTCACTCCGAGGGGACACTACTCCTGGGGTGGCCGCCCAGCCCAGGGGCGCTCTGCCGTCGCCCCAACCCTCGGCCTTCGGAGCCGCCCACGGCGCGCACCTGCACAGCGCGCACGCAGCCCGCCGGCCCTGGCCCCCACAAGCCACAGCCGGCCCAGCCCCCAGGACAGGCCGGCGCCTCCCGCCTCCCTACTCAGCAGCGCTGGGGCGGCCCCGGGGGGCTCCGCGGGCTCCCCGCCCCCCGCCTCTGCCTGCCCGGGGCTTCCTGGCCCACCTCCCGCGGCGCCCTCCCCCGCCCGCCCCGACCCCCTGCCGTGGCCGCTCGGGCTGTGCCCCGGGGGTCCCCGCACAGGCTGCCTGCGCCCCCGAGCCTCTGGGGCGCGCAGCTGACCCTCCCCGGGGCCCGCAGACACGCCGCCGCCACCCACGCTCCCGCCTCGGCCGACCGACCTGGGAGGCCATCAGGTGCGTCCAGTGCCGGCCCTGGGCGGGCTCCGTGGCGGCCGAGCCCCTTCTCCGGGGGTCTCCCACGAGGTCCGGGCCCGCAGCCCGGGACCCCGTCCACGTCCGACGCTGCCCGACACCCCCTCAGCCGTGAGGGCCGCGTCCGCGTCTGGCCCAGCATCTCCGCCGAGCGTGCTGCGCTCTCGCGCGGCCTCCCCGCGGCCTCCCCGCGGCCTCCCCGCCCCCTCGGGCCACGCCGCCCTCGGCCCCGCCTCCGGGCCAGGTGCGCCCACTTGGCAGCGCACAGGTGTCCCCCATCAGCGGCGCCCGCGACCAGCCCACGCCGGGCGCCTCCCGCACCGGCCCGACCAGGGCCCCGGTGATGGCCGGAGCCCCCGCGCGAGGGCCCGACCCTCCGCCCCCCTCCGCCCCAGGCTGGCGCCCCGCTCCTGCCCCGCTCCGCCCCAGGCTGCACAACCCCTTCCCGCCCACCCCGCGTCTGGGAGGCCTGACCGGCAGGCGCCGTCCACCAGGGGGCGCTACGGGGCCACGTTTGTGGGGTTCTGGGTCTCCCCTCAGGGCCCCGGCAGACCCCACGCTGCCCGACCCAGCCCTGTGACCTCAAAGCCAGAGCAGGCGGGGCGCGGGCTGACCAGTGGGGGCGCGCTCCCCTCCCAGCTGCCAGCCCCGCCCCCACCCCCGCCCCCGCCCCCGCCCCCGGAGAAACTTCCCGGAGCCCCGAACCTGCATCGCAGCTGGGGCTCCGCCTCGCCGCCTCCTGCCCGCTGCCCGGCCGCTGCCCGCCCTAGGCCCTGGCGCGCCTGTCCTCGGGGGCCGGTTAAGCACCTCGTTGGCTGGGGCGGGCCGGGCGGCCCAGCAGGAGTGGCTGGGAGAGGGAGGGCACACGGCCGCCGCCACCTCCCTGCGGGCACCAGGTGCGCCCGGGCGCTTTTCCCTGCAGGGCACGGACCCAGCTGAGGGGGCACCCGCCGCAGGGTGTGCGGGAGGCCAAGACGTGACCTCCGGGAGGGGCCACTGGGGGCTCTTGCTCCAGGGTGACCGGCGGGCGGCCCCTCCCGGAAGTGCGGCCGGCGAGCGCCCCGAAAGGGCCGGGCCGAGGGCTCGGGCTGTCAGGCTTCCCTCCGCTCTTTCCCGGGGTGACGTGGCGGGGCTGGGGCTGGGCGCCAGGAGACACCCGCCTTTCCGGACGGAGGGACCCGAGGGGCCCCAAGCATGGGCAGGGCCCCGAGGGGCGTGTGGGACATACCGGGCACGCGAGTGTCGACGGCAGAAGCGGGACGTCCGCTGCGCAAGGCCGGCCTGGCCCTGCACCGGCACGAGCCACACGCTGCCCAGAGGCCTCGCCAGGGCACGGCGGCCCCGGAGCTGAGAAGCCACAGGCCGCCGTCCAGCACCCGAGGCGGACGCAGCGGGTCACGGGGCAAAGCCGGGGGTGGGGCCCCGGGGGAGGAGCGTCCGGCCGGGGCGGGGCCGAGCGCCGGGGCGGGCGGGGCTGGAAAGGCCCACGCAGGGGAGCCGCGGGCGGCCGGGCCCTGCGCTGTGGGCGCCACCTGGAAGGAACCAGCACGCGGGGCCCAAAATCGGACTTTGATTTATTGTCGCTCCTTCGTTCGCAGCGCGGTTCCAGTGTCTCGACCTTAATAAATACACGTTTGTTACAAAACCTCCAGTGTCCGATCTCTCCGTCGTCTCAGGTCATAAAAATAGGTTCCATTTGTCCTCAGTGAAACTGACAGTTGTTTTTTGGTAACGGTTCTGGCCCAATTAACTCTCAGGTGGGGTGACGGGCAGCGGGGCTGCAGGGCGGGCCCCCAAGCCGGGCCTCCTCGCAGCCGGGCGCCGGCTCTGGGCGGGCCCCAGTCGCTCCCTGCCGGCGGGGTCCCCCCGAGGCGTGCACGGGGTCTGCGTCATGGCCGACGGGCCGGTCCGCCGTCTGTCTGGAGGAGCCGCTGCGCTGCGCACGGGCCTGGCCCGACACGAGGACAAAGGCGGCGAACAGGCGTCCGCTGCCCGCCAGCCCCAGGCAACGCGCAACCGCCCGTTCCAGGTTCCAAAACGCAGCCGGGTCACCGCGGAGGGGGCTGTGCTGTGCCCCTGGCACCATCGCGCCTGAGGCAGAATCAAGTAATTGGCCAGACCGCGGGGGACCCCAGCCGCCTGGAGAGCCCAAGGCCAAAGCGCTAGGAAGCCGGCAGGAGGGAAGGGGACCGCAGCCCCCACACTTGTCTGTACCGACATGTGAGCGCATTCAAGGCCCACTGGGAGCGGGACTGAGAACCCCACCTGCGGCTCCCTCCACCGGGCGGGGGCAGGAGTAGGCAGCCGGGGCTGCAGCGGCCCGCTAGGGGGTGGCCTGGGCGAGACCGGGGTGTCCATCACTGCGGGACACCCCCGTACGTTACAGGAACCTCAGGGCCCCCGCGGTACCAGATGGCCCCGGCTGGGTCACCGCCGTCGAGGCAGGTGGGGCACAGGGCAAACCCCTCAAAAGCCACTGCTGCTGGGCTCCGGGTGTCGGCCAGCACGGTGCGTGCCCGCCTATGGCTGAGAACAGCGCGTGCGCCTCCGGCCCTCGCCGCAGCCTGCTCCCGACACTGCCCGCCTGGATGGGCAGGGCCGGGGCCACGCCCGCAGGCTCAGCCCCACGGAGCAAGCCGCCGCCGAGAGCCCGCCAGAGGGCGCCGCCGCCGCCAGCACCGATGCAGCGCGAGTGAGAAGCGCCGCCCTCCCGGCCCGCCGGGCGCTCTGCTCAAGGCCAGCGGGGCCTCACAAAGGCTGCGGGCTGCCGGTCAGGGCCTGTCCCGCGGGAGCTGCCACACGGGGCGGCCCTCAGTCTTCCCCTGTGCCCGACACGCCGGCTCGGCGGGTCCAACCCGGGGTGAGCGGCCAGCGGGCCGCTGCCTGCAGTCCAGGCCCCTCCCGCTGGGCCTCGGCTGCTCACAGGGTCAGGGGAGCCCAGCCCCCGGGCAGCGACGGCCCCGCCAGCCTCGGGCCCCACGGCGGGCCTGCTCCACCTGGAGGGCGGCGGCCTGGGCTCCGAGTTGGGGACAAGGGCGGCGGCAGCGGCCAGGAGAGGGCGGGCTCGGCTCACGGCCTCCGGACGGTCAGATTGAAGTCTCGTTACTGCCTCTGCGCGTGGGAAGGAGCGTGGGGTGCGGGTCAGCCCGGGCGCCTGGGAAGCCAGCAGCTGAGCTGGTCCAGGTCACCCGGAGGGAAAAGGGCCGCTCCCTCGAATACTCAGGGAGGGGGGCCGCAGAGAGGGGGCTCCCAAGGACATGCCACGCTGAGGGGCAGGACAGTGGCCCCCACGCAGCTGCGCTTTGGGAAGACGGGGGCGGGGCCAACGCGCGGAGTCTGCGCAGAGGGAGGAGCCGGGAGACGCCCCAGGCCTCGGGACCCGCACGTCGGGCT
The DNA here is from genome assembly GCA_004024925.1 of Scalopus aquaticus. Taxonomy (NCBI): domain Eukaryota; kingdom Metazoa; phylum Chordata; class Mammalia; order Eulipotyphla; family Talpidae; genus Scalopus; species Scalopus aquaticus. The sequence continues at coordinate 3,432 of PVIJ01004045.1, read as the reverse complement.
GTGGGTCCGGAGCCTCAGTCTCCGCCGGCACGTGGGTGGCGCGCCCGGCCCAGGACGTCACGCAGGGTCCACATCCGGGACTTCAGGGCCGGGCAGCTCCGTGGACATTCTCCAGGAGCCCCCAGGGCAGGGCGCCCCAGCCTTGGCCCCAGCTGCCCTCTGGGCTGGCCCTCGGCGGGGGAGCAGGAGTGGGCGGGGGCGCGGGCAGTGGCTACTCACTCGGAGTCGGAGCCGTCGGCCTGGGCGCTCCCGGCCCGCACGCTCATGGCCGCCCCGTTGAGGTGCTCGCGCCCCGGCTCCCGGCGCGGGCTCTTGACGGTGATGGCGCCGTCGGGGGCGCGGCCCCCGTCGCTGGAGGCCAGGGAGGACGACCGCGAGGACGCGGGGCTCTGGTCGCACTCGGCCAGCTTCTCGCGGAGCCGCGACTTGAGGGTCCTCTCGCTCAGCGGGGGCGGGTAGGCCGCCCGGTTCTTCAGGATGCCTGGGGGTGGGGGCGGGGGTCAGCCGGGCGCGGCCCCCCAAACCCCACTCGGCACAGGCTGCCCGCCCGGCCTCAGCCCAGGGACACCAGAGGCCTCTCTGCCCGGCCCGGCCCAGCCGCGCCCCCGCCCCCAGGCTGCCGCCCGCCCAACCCCGCCCAGCGCCCCTGGCCAACCCAAGCACCTTTCCTCTGCTCCGGGAGCTGGCTGTGGGGTGCCCCAGTGGGCCTGGGTGGGGCTCCGCCCTCTGGGTCTGAGGGGCGCTGGCTGCGGTCGCTGGGGGCCTCGGGGTGCAGCTCCACGCTGACCCTGGTCTCTACCCTGAGGCCCAGCTCCTCGCCCGGCTCCGGGCAGTCGCCCCCGGCCAGGCTCTCGTCCGGCCAGCCGGCCGGGACGTGGTTGGCCGCAGCGTCCGCTAGAACGAGCAACCGCTGCTTGGCGCCCAGCCCCACAGGCTCCCGACGGTCCCGCCTTCTGGGAGACCCCGGCCCAGCTCTCCCAGACGTCCGGGGAGAAACTGAGGCCCAGCTCACGCACCCCAACACTGGGCCAGCAGCGGCTGGCCTCGAGGGGTCCCCCAGTGAGGCTCCCGGGGACCCCTGAACACCCCCACGTGCCCTGTGGATGGGGGAGGAGCCCCGTCTTCCTCCCAGCCGGGTGCTATGCTGGGCCCTGCGGCTCACCTTTGGGGGTGCTGTGGACGGGGCCGCGGGCCGGGTCCCATGCGTCCCCTGCCTCCCCGCCGCCGTCCTCGCTGTCAGAGGAGTGTGACGAGGCGTAGGAGCTGCTGTGCTCGTCCGGCGACAGCTCGCTGTCCGAGTCCGAGTCGCGGCCTGCGGGGGCGGCAGGGTCAGGCGGGGGCCGGGCACAGACCAGCCAGAGCGGCGCCCCCCGAGGCCGGCCCCGCGCCATACCGTGGGCCTTCTTGCTGCTCCGGGCGGCGAAGGCCGCGTCTGGCTCCCCGAGGCCGCCCCGCGCCAGCCCGGAGGACACGCCGAGCTTCTGGCCGCCTTCATCCCTGCGTGTGGGGGGTCAGCGGTCACTCGGGGTCGAAAGGCGCGGCCACAGGGCGCCCGCAGGCTGGGGACAGAGCCGCGCCGCTGGGGGTGCTGGACGAAGGGCCACCCAGGACGCACTGGGACCCAGGGCCTGACCTGAGCGTGCTGTCCAGCGAGGCGGTGGACTCGCCCAGGGCGGTGCGGAACAGGTCCGGCTGCTCGCAGTACGTGTTGTTGCAGTTGAGGGAGCGCTGCGGGAGGGGCCGGCAAGGGCACTGTCCCCGCGGGCGCCCTCCCCACGGACGGCCCGCCCCCTCCCGCGGCCCGGCCCCCGGGCTCCAGCGCGGCCTGCGGGGCAGCTCCCTACCGTCAGCAGCGTGGCCCTGGTGGCGGCCGAGTCGTCGGGGTGAGGCTTCTTCCCGGAGAGCGCCCCCTTCAGGTGTGCGCGGACCTCGCTGTTGAGCACGCAGTGGGACAGCAGGACAAAGAGGCCCTGGAGGGAGGGGCCGTCAGCGCCTGCGTGGCCAGAGCCCGGCGGAGCGTCCTGCAGGGACCCAACCCGGGCCACCAGAGGGCCCTGCCGTAGCAGAGGCCTCGGGTGACCTGTGACCACTGGCACCACCTCGGGGGACACGACTGGGGGGGGCGCGGCCCCAGGCCAGCTCCCATCCTGAGCTGGGGGCAGGCTCCTTCTCGGGAGCGGGACCCCTCGCTCCTGCAGCTCCGCTCATGTGACAGACCCGGGGTGACCTGTTCGCCCCCACCCAAGGACACAGCCTGGACCCCACGTCGTGAGTCTCTGGGGACCTCTTGGCGTTGGGCCCCCAGAGGGGCATCCCAGACAGGCCCTCCGAGCAGGCCGGCCGAGTCCCCGGGGCCCCCGCGCACCTGCAAGCAGCTGAAGATGGCGAAGAGGTAGTGGAAGGCCAGCGTGGCGCTGTTGACGGCCAGCAGCCCCAGCAGCCAGGTGGCGCCGATGAACAGCAGCAGCAGGAAGGCGGTTCTGAGCAGGGCGCTGCGCAGAGCACAGTTCCTCTGTCCACCCAGCGCCTGGCCAGCCGCCCGCCCACCCACCCGCCCATTCTTTCCAGACCCTTCAGCGCTCAACAGGGAGCGGACGGACGGACGGACGGAGTGTCACTGACAGGCACCGGGAGGCAGGCGGCGGGCTGGAGAGGCGACAGGCCAGCCAAGGTCCCGCGCCGGGTGCTCAGTGACCCTGGACGGCCGGCCTGCTCCCATGTCCAGCAGTGCCCCCCAGGCCCGGCTCGGCCTCGGGCCCTGCTGCTCAGCCCCTGCCCCGTCCCCCCATGGCCACCCCCTCTGTCCCCCACTCTATGCAAGCGCCACTCGGACGCCCACTCAGCAGAACGCGGACAGCATCCAGGCCCTGCCCCCGCCCGTCCACACCGCCTGGCCACCCCGTCCAACGGCGGCCTCCACCCGCCGGCCTGGCCCTCTGGTGCCGCCACGGCCCAGGAGAGAGCCAGGCCGGGGCGCCCGTCAGGTCCGGTGCCGACTTACACGACCCCCTTTCTTTCATAGTGATGGTGCTTTCTCTGGCAGGAGACCTTTGCGGAGAGGACAAAGATGACCGTGTTAACCTGGAGAGAAGCAGAAGGCGGCCCTCAGGGGCACGCGGTGGGGATCATGGCCCAGGCTCCTGAGGGGCTTCGTCCGCCCCGGAGGACGGCAGGGACAGGAAACGCCCCCAAGACACCCCTCCCAGGCTGGACGCCGAGCGGCCTCACGGTCACGTGGACTGGACAGAGCCCAGCAGGCCAGGGCGAGCCCAAGGTCCCCGCTCGTGGGGGCCAGCCGCCAGGCGCTGCACCCCGGCCCCCAGCCTGCGCCCCCAGTTCCCGGCCCCAAGCCTGAGCCCCCAGCCCCCATCCAGCCCTGGGCCCAGCCCCCGGCCCCCAGCCCAGAGCCCGCAGCCCAAAGCCTCTAGCCCA